>QLOT01000571.1:6276-40276 GCA_003313875.1 Russula aff. compacta
GTAGTGTATGTTAATATGCATTCATTAGCGTTGATAGGACCAACGCTCATCGATCACTCATTGGTAAAATGGCCAAAAACTAATGTGTGTTTATGTATATCGATACATCAATTGACGTCGACAGCCATCAGCGGACTTTTGACTGGGGATGACAGCTACATTCAAAACGATAGGCCGTTCTGAAAAAAAAATACACACAGGCTGGAGTCCAAATTTCAATCCCCGCTAGGACAATGAAGTAATTTTTTTTTGGATTTCATAAACGTGTGCTTTGGGGTGCAGAACCCCACGTAGCACTGCCAAAACAATATACACCACTTTGCATTTTGCATGCTATGGATGTGTGTACTAGACGGGTACCTGCTCCTATGGCTGCTGTGTAGCGCGAGGAAAAGGTGGTTCACGGCGCGGGGAAATAAGGCACAATGAAGTTTGAGGTTGGGGATGCCGCATCGACATCTTCAAATTACCATAACCCTCCCTATGCTACTGAGGTCCGAAGAAATGCAAGGAACTTGCAATCCATATGTCCTTGAATGAAGTGTCAGCTTGGCTACAGTGAGCATTTGTCATCGCTCAGTCATTATTTTTTCTACGCTGTGCAATGCAGACCGGCCATCTGCACACAAGCCGTCTACCATTTTTATTTTATTTTATGTGCTCCATGCTCCACTTCTCCATGCTCCTGCTCCCTAGTCCTGTTTGGCTATTTTTGGTCATTCGGGGATTGAAATTTGGACCCCGCCTGTATGTACTTTTTTTCAAAAACGGCCTATCATTTTGAATGTAGCTGGAATGATAGAGTGGTTTAAACGTCAAGGGATGGTCTAAGAGTAAATTAAGGGCGTACGTGCGCCATGTGATCTAACTCGGAAAGTCGTCCGTTGGTGCTAGTAGGTATAGAAAAGGGTCGGAAAAGGAGAGATAAAGGGGTGAGTACGAAGATAAAAGGTGCGGGAGGTGGTGGTATTCGTTCGCGTGCGTTCTGCGCCGGTCGTCGTCGGTGTTTGTGCCATGTGGAGGCGAGCCGAGATCGGGGCTGACTGGAGTCCGGGAAACGCGAGCAAGGGGCGTTGGTGGGTCATTGATGGACGTGCCATTGCCAGCGAGGCAGTGCGCCTTCTTGTTTGTATCCCCCTCGCACCATCCTCACTCCCCCGCTCAACCTCTCAGAAAATTCATATACCTGCATCTCCCTCGCGTGCCGGGTCTTGCTCAGGCCAGGTCGTCCCCAGGTAGTGCCCCTTCCCCTCACGCAAGTTACCTTGGAACTCATAAATCACACACTGATCTCCCCGTTCTTATCTTTTACCTGTGTTCTTTCTTTAGCCGCCCCCTTGCGATTATTCTTTTCGGTTGCTAGATAATGCCCCTCAAGACAAGACACGACACTCGAGGGACTACTCCTGCTATCCATGCTCCCACAACTTACTTGAACAACCCTAGCACTTACCTACTACAGGATCAACTGACTCTTCCATTCTCTCCTCCGATAGCGATATCCGAGTCACCACCATTTATTCTACACCAGCCTCCCATACCTGCTACTTCTTCCCAACCTACGACCTCGCCAAAAACATGGGCCAACATGGCCGCAGCCAATTCAGAGAAGTGGGCTTCATCCGAGTCTCCCACACCTACTACCCCTTCCCAACATGAACGTGAACCTGCACTAGCTGCACCGACGACATGGGCCAACCTTGCCGCAGCCAACCTAAAGAGATGGGATTCGTCCCAGCCTCTCGCACCTGGTACTTCTCAATCTGAACCTGAACCTGAACCTGCACCAGCTGCGCCTAAGACATGGGCCAATGTCGCTACGGCTTACCCAAGGAAACGGGATTCACCTCGGGCTCTCGCGCCTACTTCTCCCTCCCAATCTGAACCTGAACCCGCACCAGCTGCGCCAAAGACATGGGCTAGCCTTGCCGCCTCCAATTCAAAGAAGTGGAGTTCATCCCGGCCTCCTGCACCTACTACTCCCTCCCAACCTTGGTCTGTGCTGGCTGCGCCGAAAACAACATGGGTCGGCCTCTCCGCCTTCAATCCAGCTATGTGGACTTCATCCCTACCTCCCGCACCTACTACACTTTTCCAATCTGAACCTGAACCTGCACCAGCTGCACAGAAAACATGGGCTGACGTCGCCGCCCTTGATTCAACTAAGTGGGGTTTACCCCTGCCTCCCTCACATACTACTCCCTCCCAATCTGAACATGAACCCGCTCCAGCTGCGTCGAAGGTGTGGGCCAACCTTTCCCCCACCAATGCAAAGGAATGGGACTCATCCCAGCCTCCCGTACCTACTACATCTTCCCAGTCTGTGCCGGCACCTATACCGGCCGCGTCGAGGACATGGGCTGACGTCGCCGCCTTTGATTCAACTAAGTGGGGTTCACCCCCGCCTCCCTCACATACTACTCCCTTCCAATCTGAACCTGAACCTGCCCCAGCTGTGTCGAAGATGTGGCCCAACCTTGCCGCCGCCAACGCAAAGGAATGGGATTCACCCCAGCCTCCCGCACCTACTGCACCTTCCCAACCTGAACCTGAACCTGCACCAGCTGCGCCGAAGACACGGGCCAACCTCGCCGCCGCCAGCACAAAGAAATGGGGTTCATCCCAGTCTCCGGCACCTATTATACCTTCCAAATTTGAACCTGAACCTGCACCAGCTGTGCTAAAGACATGGGCAGACCTCGCCACCACTAACGCAAAGAAGTGGGGTTCATCCCAGCCTCCCGCACCTACTACATCTGAACCTGCAGCTGCTCCAGCTGCGCCGAAGACACGGGCCAACCTCGCTGCCACCAACGCAAAGAAGTGGTGTTCATCCCGGCCTCCCGTATCTACTCCTTCCCGGTCTAAGCCTGAACCTTCACCGACTGCGCCAAAGACATGCTCCACCCTTGCCACTGCCAACGCAAAGGAGTGTGGTTCATCCCAGTCTCCTACTACTCATTTCCTAACCCTAACCTGCACCTGCACCTGCCCCAGCTGCGCAGAACACATGGGCTGACACTGACGCCGTCAATGCAGAAGAGTGGGGTTCATCTCAGTCTCCCGCACGTACTACGCTTTCTTGAGCTGCACCGAAAATATGGGCAGGAATCACCATTGCGTTCTGTTTTTTTTTAAACGTGATAGCCTCCTCACTATCCCCTACTTTTGAGCATGCTCGAGGAGGTGCTGCAGAGAGTCCAAGAATGTCCCTCTTTAAACTTTTCGCACATGGGCCTGGCTTCTGCCCTCCGAGCGAACCTGGGACTAACGCAGAACAAGGACTAGTGCCTTAGGTTCTTCCGCCGCTGTGTTGATTTCGAGGATGTAATCATTAGGTAAGGGGTTCGAACGAGCATTCAGGAGCGAGCCATGGCACTTAGGACGGAGGCAGCGGATGTTTTGATTGAGGGTTCTGCTCGGCACCAAGTGTGCGCCATTTACGTCAGTTGCATTTGAGACTTCGTCTTGATGCCACGCTACGCTCTCTTTTCACACAACACTCCTCAAGCTCGCGACTGTTTTAATTCTTTGCATAAGCAGTCCCTGGCTCTGAAACGAAAGATGACTCTCGGACTGAACGTTCTGCTGGAGAGTGCTTCATCCTGGATCGTAGTCGCCGATGGTTTTCCTGATGCACCCGCAGGTGGGATCAGCCTCGGATTGCTTCGTGAGCTGTCATGTACATTGGTGAAAGGGAGAGCCTCTAGTTGCATGGGTTTGGTGGCTCTGGTTGAACTATTACGCTATTACTGCCTTTCTCTGAGCTCGCCGCAGTCCACGGTCTTCGATGACACGATGAATGATACGTCTGGTCCACGTCTGGTCTGCTTTGCTTGACCAATAAAGTCGATCAACGCCTGCACCAATACTTTACTATAATGCCTTTGTACCAACGTTGATTGAGATAGTCGGCTCTCCCCTGTATGGTCTTCTTTTCACGTTTTCTCGACTCACCTCCGACTTGCTTGGTCATCCTTTCGTAGTACGGCGACAGAGATTGAACAGGAATAACAGGCATGGGATTACGTGTTCACTTGGGAAGTAAATACAGTACTGTAAAAGTTTTTTTTCAAGTTTTTTTTTTCAGTTTTTTTTTTCACCTTTCAACATGCCAAAATCTAGGTTACGTTCACACTTTTGCTACTTGTTGGTTCACTTGTACAAGTTACATACAAGCCCAAAAAAGGTTTTCCTGATCAGGTTTACTGATGTATAGGCCAATATGATGTCAGCAGTCGGTTGTGTCGGCGTGGCGTCGCAGGGTATTTAATGCACTGTCTTGGCGTCCACGTAGCTGAGGATCCCTCTTCTCTGTGCAATAATCCATGCCAATCGAGCTCAAGGGAAGCTGCCACTGCGGGGCAGTCGCTTTCACAGTCCAGTCCAGCACTCCGGTTCCATATCAGCTCTGCTTGTGCTCCATCTGCCGCAAGGTGGGCGGTACGGGCGGTTCGGTCAACCTTGGAGCACACGCGCACACGCTCCAAGTCATCAAAGGGAAAGATGACATCTCGTACGATTTCTATTTCTCTTTTCCCTTTTGACATGGCTGACTCGCACGTGTCTGCATCATTTGGGGGTGGTCAGGATATACAGAGCGGTGTTGGACCGGGATACGCCTCAAGAAAGACGGGCGTCGTCGGAGCGACACTTTTGCTCGAAATGCTCGGCGATGCTCTGGGCGTGGGACGAGACCTGGTAAATGCTCTCACTTCCCCTTGACGATGCACGGTCTTTGATCCGCCTAGGCCTGAACTATTGCACCCTTTCGCGTCTGCTATCGATGAGCCAGAGTTGAAAGTGCCAGAAGAGATGGTACGTGTCAACTGGTGTCGAGCTTTACCCGTAATTGATGTGAGAACGGGGTCTGTCTGTACAGACGGTGCTGATGACGGGGTCAGCACCAGCCTATGTGCGCCTGCCCGAAGGCAAGAAGAAGCTTTTCGAAGAGTATCCAGTAGCATCGCTGGAAGAGTGGCACAAGGAACGAAATGAATATGTCGCATAGAGGACTTAGACTCAGACTTGAAGATGGTTAAGTTCTACCCAGACTCGTTGGAGTTGGTTGTATGACGAACTTCTGCCTTTCGTTTAATTTTCTGTCCTCCTCTTTGTACATTTATCATCAAGTGCCATCTTTTGCAAGGTGTAATGATAATTTCGCAGGTCCCAAGATGACCGTACTACCTTTTCATCCGCGCGGGCAAAGAAGACATGGGGCTAGGACTTCCAAGGGACCAGGTAATCGGAAGTTATGAGGTAGGGATATCATGAAACCTTGCTCCTATTCTCTCTAGAAATAGCGAACAATCTCGTCCTGGAAATTCGCTGGATAGAGAATTTGGTATATGCAATCTACGGGCATTATTCAGTGACTGGGTGGCTGACGGGGCAGCAGAGCAAACGTTGACCGCCGGCACCAAGTTCAGGTTGATATATCAGGATAATAGTGCAGTGTTATACAAATCAAAAATACCTCCCCGTGGATGGGTAGCGTGGCCGAGTGGTCTAAGGCGCTGGATTTAAGTTCTTACTTGACTCCCAGTGGGGCAAACCCGCGCGAGTTCGAACCTCGCCGCTACCAGTTATTTTATTTTGCTTCTCTTTGCGGGGCCTCCGATTCTTCTATTCCCGCGGCACGAGCTCAAGCGAGTTAGTCTGGTTCTACTCACCCCTGGGAATGCCCATCAGTGATGTCTAACCTCTCTAAATTCTTCTTGCCTACTTCGCCTGTGCTGATTGATGGTGGTCTGGTGCATCGCTGCGCTTTCATGTATTATGCACAACATTGACGGTAAGCGTAGGGGTCCACACTCGAGGATGTGTTTCAAATCGATACGGCGTCACCCCTTTGGTCCTCGGAGGCTCTAATCAAGAACCCCGAATCTGTTATCGAGACCCACCTTATGTTCTTACGAGCTGGAGCACGCCTTATCGAAACCGCTTCGTGAGTTATTTTCTGTAAGAACTTGGCCTCGCTAATGATTTTCCACTCGCGGTAGTTATCAAGGTTCGTTCAGCACTTATGCGAGAGCGGGTTATTCTAAGGATGAAGCCATTCGACTAATGCGGTCATCCATCACGCTCGCCACCGAGGCGCGCCGCCAATTCGCAGCCGAAACACACCTCCCGATCGACAGCATCAAGATCGCACTCTCGCTCGCCGCGTACGGAGCATCGCTGCCCTTGCCACACGAGTTTGACGGCTACTATCCGCCGCCCTACGGTCCACAAGCGTATGTCTACCCGCCAGACCTCACTCGTCCAAACCGCAACGCATTCCGCAAGGATGAGGGTGCGCAGGCGGCGCAGTCTGAGGATGCGCTCACGGCGTTCCATCTCGAGCGCCTGCGCGCGTATGCCGCAGACAAGGAAAGGTGGGAAGCAGTCGACGCGCTCGCGTTTGAGACAGTCCCGCTCGCCCGTGAGGTGAGGGCCATCCGGCGGGCCGTCGCGATACTCGAGGACGAGCTCGCCCTGGGGGAGCGGAAACCATGGTGGGTCTGTGTCGTCTATACAGGGGGCGAGTTTCCCGAGGAGCGCGCTGAGGGCGGCGGGGGAAGGCTAGGAGCTAAAGAAGTGCTCGCTGCATACTTTGATGACGTGCCGGCTGCTGTTGCTGCTACCGCTGAGGACCATGAAGTCCCGCGCCGCTATGCCGTGCCCGATGCGTTTGGTATCAATTGCACCGCAGTGGCGTACGTTGCAGGTGCCGTCACTGCTGCAAGTGACGCGCTTGCAGAGACAGGAGCTGTTCGCGTAGGAGGTAGGCAGCCTTGGCTCGTCCTTAAACCGAACGGCGGTCAGACGTATGACATGGACTCGCATAAATGGGGCTGGTATGGGGGGTCGGTGCCTTCACAAGGAGACGAGTGGGTTAGACAACTCAGTGACATCGTACATGCGGCGGCTGCAAAGGGGATTTGGGGCGGAATTCTTGTCGGAGGCTGCTGTAAAACAGGAGACAAGGAACTGCGTGGATTGTCTAGGTTATTGCGTTTGTAGAGCCATGGTAGTCTGATGTAGTACTATATTGGTTAGGTGCTTATATACTACCTATGAATGTCTAAATTGTGGATCCCAAGAGAGATTGAAAAATTCTGCTGTACTTGCATTGCGATGTTGCTGATATTGTCCAAATTTGCTGAAAACTGTCCTTAGCTTAAGCATTATGGAATGCTATACCACACAAATTTCAAGACATCATCTATACATGTAATTCAAGCCACATCTGAAATTCTAGGGCATTCAGAGGAGTGAGGAGAAAGATACAGAGGAAAGAGTGGATTTGCGTGACAATGAGCCTTTGATCTCGATCTGATTTCAAAGTCCGCCACTCAGCTACGGCATTTCGCCGTGGCTCCCACTGTTCAAGCGGAGAGACATCGGCTGCATGAGTCAGCGTGACAATCCGTGACAAAAGGGTTGCAACTGGGGACTCGCCAACTCGGTTTTCTTCCGACACGACCACCCCCCCACCTTTCACCAAACTGACACTTTAGGGTAGTTCATATGTTAACGTAGCTATTGTAAAAGTCTGGTGGGGAAAGGTCTAGCCGATCTTTTCCCATTCGCAATTTGGTCAAATTTTTAAAACTCTTGACCACTGATAGTAGATGCCAAACTGTGTGGGAACGTCTTTCGGACAATGCCGGTAAGGCTGTCGATGACGCGAACTCAGTCAATCAACGACCGCAGGACTCGATACAAAGGCCTCTAGAACGTCGTTGACAGTCGACACAGGCGTTCAGCCCCTCAAAACTCAATAGCGGTGAGTTATTCGCGTATCATTTCCCTCGCTTTTTGCAGAGACGGATCCAAACGGCTTCATGTTGGCGGTGGATGGTTTGGTGTAGTTTTGGATGCTAATATGCATACATATTCCTTGACAGGCCCAGCATGTCTTCAAAACTTCCCTCTATCCTGAGCGCAACAGAGGAGGATATTCAGCTTCTCCTCGCTGCGCAGTGCCACATTGGCACCAAGAACTGTGATAAGCAGATGGAACCGTACGTTTGGAAGAGGCGGCAGGACGGTGAGTGTGTTTGTGCCTGCTATCCCTTGATACGTTCTCACAACAGATGATTTCTTTTTCGGTTCAGGTATCCATATCATCAACATTGGAAAGACATGGGAGAAGCTCGTCTTTGCTGCCCGGATTATTGCCGCCATCGAAAACCCTAATGACGTTTGCGTGATCTCTGCACGACCATACGGCCATCGCGCCGTCCTCAAGTATGCTGCCAACACCGGCGCGCAAGCGATCGCAGGCCGATTCACCCCAGGCTCGTTCACAAATTATATCACGCGCTCGTTCAAGGAGCCACGCCTGATTATTGTGACCGATCCACGAGTCGACCACCAAGCCATCCGCGAGGCATCCTACGTCAACATCCCTGTCATCGCACTTGCGGACACAGACGCACCCCTGAGGTACGTCGATGTGGCGATCCCGACAAATAACAAGTCGCGCCATGCAATCGGCCTCATCTGGTGGCTCCTCGCTCGCGAAGTGCTCCGCCTCCGCGGAACTATCCCTCGCACCCCTGATGGCTGGAACGTCATGGTTGATATGTTCTTCTACCGCGACCCAGAGGAGGTCGAGAAGCAACAACAGGAGGAGGCCCAGGCCAAGGCCGCTGCTGCTGGCGAGGCCGATGCTGCGCCTGTTAGTGAGTGGGACGTCACCTCAGCACCTGTCGTCGGCGGCATCAACCCTGCGCTTGCACAAGAGGGTAAGTATCTCGTATGGATTTCGCGAGGTTCTTCGCTTATCTATTACTCAGGTGCAATTGACTGGGCTGCAGAGGCAGGTGGTAATGACTGGTCAGCTGAGCCTGCCGGTGCAGCGGCAGGGTGGGATGCGGGAGCACAACCAGTAGGTTGGGATTAAACGGGTCGATGGGTGGTGTTTCAGCTGCCATGTACGAGCTACTACGATGAACCCGTTATGCTCTTCTAGTACGTGTATTTCGCATACTCCCCGTGACCAACACGACGCTTCATATTCTCTCGCTCATTCTGGGATGAGGAGCAACAAGAGGACAAAATGAATAGTAATAATGACCGGCTACAACTTCGATAGCGGAAAATGCGAATATCAGGAATAACTTAGCTAGCAGTCCCCAACACAGCGCAGACTGTACTGAGACCCACACCAGGTCACTCTTCCCAGTCAACATCCCAAGTCCTTGTGCGCCCCCGACCGACAACGACAGGTGCCCAATAATACTGCTTATACTTCATCGTCTCCCGACGCTTACCGGCGCGGGGCATTAAGCCCCGCAGGAGCTCTCCACGCTCGCGATCTGGGTCCGCGGCGGGGTCATAAAAGTAGGACGGGGGGAGTGCCTCGCCGGACGAGCGAACGCTGCCGAGGATGTGTGAACGCACGGCCCAGGCGAGCGTAGATGTCAGCGCCGCAGGCGGGTAACCCGCAAGGGCGGGCGTCGTGCGGGTTAGCGTCGACAGCGGGAGGGACGAGGCGCGCGAGAGGGCGAGGGCTTCGATGAGGATGCCGAGGAGGGCCGGGTGCGGGCACGGCCGATCTTCATCATCGTCTGGTGCATCACCGGGATTGGGATCGGTAGTTGGTGAGGCGGACCTGGTGGGTGTGTGGGTTGAAGTGGGGGCGGCGGCGGTAGATGTAAAGGAGGAAGGAGAAGAAGAGGAGGCGCGCGGTGGTGGAGGTGCCGGGATGGGCGGAGGGGTGGATGTGGAGGCGAGAGCTGAGCAGAGCGGTTGTTGCTGTTGTTGGGCCGGCGTGGAGGCCCGGGGCAGCTTCTTGCGATCGCGCCAGGGCTTATCGTCCGAGTCCGAGTCCCTGCGGCGCCGCTTTAGGCGGGCACGTGCACGTGTATGCTCCGGCGGGGATGGTGCGGCAGACAACGACACGAACGCGGATGGCGCCGCGTCCTCATCCACATCTACATCCGCATCCACATTCGGGTGCGATTCTGGAGAAGCGTGGCGTTTGGTGCCCGCTGCAGGGGGTAATGATAATGATGAGGATGAGGATGATTCTCGCCTTCGTTGCTCGGGAGATGGCGAGGAAGGTGGAGAGCTGAGGGGAGAGGACGCGGGGCACCTGCCAGTGTTGTAATGTGGGGGACTGACACGGGGCGGGGTACTGCTGCTCTGTTCGTCGTCGAGCGCGGTCAGTGCGGACGAAGCGGCCCGAGAGCAAGATGATAATGACGATGATGATGATGATGATGCGACTGCAGGCGCAGGCGTGAGCGCGGGCGCGTCTTGGTCCATAGTGTCGGGGAGTGAACTGTCTGACGGCAGCAACACCGACGGCGTTTGCGCCGGCGGGGAAGGAGCGGCTAGGACCGGACTTTCGGGACGGGGACGGAACGCGTGAGGTGGATGTGCCCCATTTGGATCGTCGACTGGGATGGGGGAGAGAATCTAGGGGACGGGGACGGCATAGGTGTGAGATCGAGAACGGGAATCAAGACAGCAGACGTTACCTCGCGTTGATCTCCTGACCCTGGTGAAGAGGCCGTGGATAACACCGTATCGAGGACAGGCCGGGGTGGAGCGATTGAAAGGCGCTCACATATGAGATGCCGTTCGTTTGGGGTCGCTGCCGTAAGTGGAGAAGCCTGGAACAAAGTCACATCAAACGGCTTTGAATAGAAACGATAGTGATAAGAGGCAATGAACCAACCACCGACGACGCTGGTCGAAGCACCTCCTCGTGTTCAATCGTCGAGAAACGATCACACTCTTCTTTTGGTTCATCGTCGCGTGACCACGGGGGTGCGTGTTTGTCGGCCTCGGAATCGTCCGAGTGGGCATCCGCCTGGGAATGAGATTAGAGAAGCGACTATCAGGTGGGACCGAGGAAACGGGACAAATGTCAAACGGAGAGAAAAAAAAAATCGCGCCAGAGAGAGAAAGGAAAGAGATAGAGGATAAAAGACAGATAACGTACCTGGCGTGCCTCCGATTTTAGTTTAGGACAAGGCACGGAATGGAACGTCGTCGGTTCTGAGGTCTCGCAATCAGTTTCCTCTGCGAATGGAGACGAGGGAGGGAGCGGGGAAGAAGCCGGGGTGACGGGCCGAGGTGAGGTTCTCTGCGCCGGGGGTGTGGTCGCGTGAACGGGGTGGCGATCGATAACGGGGGGAGGAGTAGTCAGCGGGAGAGATAGCCGCGGAGGCGGGGATGGCGTGCGCGGTAAAACGAGATTCCGGAGAGATGGAGTCACCACCCGTCTGCGACGGGCAGAAGGAGGTTGTGGAGCTTCGATCTGTGTCGTCGGTGGAAAAAACTGAGTGTGGGGGTGGTGCACTGGTTGGGATGGGCCAAGACGTGGTTGAGCGTGGAGGGCAAGGAGCGCAGCCGCGACGTCCTCGCGCGTTTGGGAGGAGGACTTTGCGTCTGGGGAGTAGGGCTTGGAATTGTTGCTGTATCTTGTTGGAAAAGCAGTGGTCGCTCGTGAAGATGGAGCGGCGCGGAAGAATGTCTCCCGAAACGGGGAAGTAACGATGTCGACGTGGGTATCTTCAGAATCGAGGGGAGCCAGAGAGGGCGCGCGAGACCAGGTGGACGAGAATACGGTGAGGGCGTCGTCGCTGGTGAGAGCGGGCTCGTGATCGAAATCGTCGTCGCTGTCGAGCCATTTGGGAGGAGGGGGAGAGAGGAAGGAGGAGGAGGACGAGAAGGAGGGCACGATTGGGGACAGCATTGGAGGGGGGGAGGGCGGTGGAGAAGACTTTCGGCGGTATTTCAGAGGGAAGGTGTTGCTCATGGCAGAGATAATTACGGCGAGCGAATGGGGGCTCCTCTTCGCGCTCACCGCTCACTCATCCAAGTCGGTCACGCGCGCGCACGCACACGCTCACGGAACCACGGAACACGGAACCAATCAATCAACAAAACAAAATCCGTTAATCCACATCACGTGGTACGTCAGACGCGTCCGATGATGTCACGCGCCACCAAAACACCGCAAATTGCCGCGCAACTCGCCAACCGTCCATGACGCAAAAATTCTTGGTTGAACTTATCATACCACCGCCCTCTTACACCTGTTATTACATCTTTTGATCAAACCGCCTCATCCAGTTACCCCTCATCATGGACATCCTCGAAGACTACCTTGTCGCTATGCCTACATTGCAGCTCTGGTTGCGGCGGAATTCAGAATACTCCTTAGCCATTTACCGACGGCGACGGCGATCGCTCCGGCAACCTTCATGGCTGGATGCGCGAGTATTGTACCGCTGGCGCATTCGGAGAAGCCAGGAAGTAACATGATGCCTCCCACTATGATGAGCACCGCAGAGACCGCGTACATCGCCTTGGGATGTTTCGCGATGAAATAGTTCAACCATTTGCGCGCATTCAGCGACCAGAGCGGCGCCGCCTCTGCTAGCGCTGCCGTTTCTGCTGGATGGAATCTCTGGTCAGTAAATGGGATCGGATATCCGCGACACGGCATACCTTCGTCAGGCCTGGCTTCGAGGGCGAAAGCCGACGATGTCGCCCCCGTGCTAGCGGAGGTAGCATTGACGGCACTGGTGGTCGCCGGACCTTGATGCTGTTTCTGAGAGCTTTCAGACCTCGCAGATTCAGCTTGATCGTCCTCTTGGTCGCATTCTGCGCGGACCTTGTCGACCGTAAATCTCTCGCTGGTGGAATTAATCTGGGCTCTGACGTGATCCGGCATTAAGTCCTCTCCTGGGTTGACCTTCGAGTATTCGGGACGGTGTAACGACTCCAGCGTGGAGACGAGGGGGGAAGTAACGATAATTACTTGTTCGGGCGCCCCAAACGATGATGACATAGCGGAGGAAGTACAGCGTGTGGTGAAGCGCCGGCATTTTCTACCTGCCTTTATGTAGCGCTGGCCATGGGGAGATCCTAGGAAGGTCCTTCCAGTTTAAATGGTAATCTGGAATATCTTGTCATAACTGGTATCTTAATACCGGTTTGTGAAGCGCTCACCAATTACAGGCTGTACGAAAAGCTCGAGGTTTCAGGCACTGGAGGCAGCATGGAAGCTCGAAGCTGTTCGAGACCTAGATTTTGCCCTCGTTGAATGTCCATTATTGTCGGCGGCGGAATAATCTTTTGCGGGAGAAGTCAAATGCGTAATCATGGTCAAGCTACCCTATGGGCGTGCCCAGGGTTCTCCACGAGGCTATACTCAGGGCGCAATCGAAGCGCACCACCAGCATTGCCTCGAGGCTTTACATTCAACCAACGAGACACCTCGAGTCAGCTTCGGGGCGGCCGAAGGAGATATGATCTTGCCAGCTGGACTGGCGCTAAACCCGAAGAGTAACGAATACATATCGGTGTTGCCGCCACTCTTCATGGTCACCCGCTCTAGAGCACGCATCTGCCAACGTATTCATGCTAACCCGAGTGGGGAATGAGTACCCCAGCATCGCCTCACGCATCGCCTCGACGCTAGCTGGTCACCTTACTAGGTGACAAACTTCGAAATACGGAAATTAAAAATTTCTTCAGCTCCTCAAAACACACCGACTTGCAATGAGCCGTCGTGGCTAAGGCTGCAATATTCTATGGGAGTGGAGCATGCAGTCAGTCCGTCCTGTCCATCAAAATCTACCGCAGTGTTTAGGTCCCAGAGATTGCATGGCCGCTGTCCATGGGACCGTCAAGAAGTCACACAGCCTTCGCAGGTTAATTTCTATGTTCCTGTCAAGTAACCTCGATCATTCTCTTCCAAATAGAAGGTCCAACTGTCTTTCCCAGCGCGGTGCGTTACGTCCCGTTAACGCGTCCTTCTGATCCTCCAAATCTTCATCCGTGATTTTGATTGTGGCGCATGCCGCCTGTGTACATTTATGTGGATGGGTGCGAAAGATGCGCCGTCCTTGGAACGATTGGGTTGGCGCCGGCACCGTCGAAGTAAGAATGGTCGATATCGGTTGTGCGTGCGTGCGTATCTTCAAGGCCGACAGGAAGGTTTGTTTCCGGTTTCCGCCTTTGCCGCATTTCGTTGGACGACCCTTCAAAAATCTCGAGGATGACAAAAGCGGCTAGGATCCGTTTAGCCCCAGGGAAAGGGGGGCGATACTTCCATCCCCAGCAAAGGAAACCTCACATTCCCTCACTTCGATCGTTTCTAGGAGCCACCACACGTATCACCAACAAAAATTCACTGAGCCCTACATATGGCATCAACGGAAAAGATCTGTTTGGCCAGGCGAGTGCAGGCGGATAAACACCGCCAAATAGAATCCGTACAGCTTTCCAGAAAAAGCGATCTATATCGGGCGTGTAAGGTTCGGGAACTTCGGGTACGGAGGCCAGCCATACGAAAGAGGTTTGGTGCGCCGCAGCTCGTTGGCTGTCTCAGGCTTCAGGCTCGTCCCGCCTTGATACAATAATACTAGAATCCATGGCCGAGATCAGGAAGGACTGGACTAAGAGGGGGAAAGACGAATCGAGAGTCGACGGGGTGCCAGTAGGGCGACATCAAAGGGGCGGTGCCCCCATCAGTCCTGGCGCCGCTCTATGACGGGCCAGCAATCCCCACCAATGTCCACGCTCCGTGGAGGAGGATCTAGGTGTTGTGTGAGAAAATAAGCTTTGGGCGAGTGGCGATGATGGTACATCCTGTTGTTGTGGAGGCTCTTCGGAACGCGGTCCGATGTGATGGTCTCTCAGGATCTCAGACTGTGCTCCAGCACACTCACCCGCGCCGGACAGCTTCTCCTCTGGCAAGGGGCAGTGTATTGCGCATGGCAAACTTTGTGTATCTTGAATTTGGTCCTGTTTCCCGCCATTTGTGCATTGATCGCTAGATGCTACCTGCAGTTCAAGATATCCGTCCACTGGTACCCGTAACTGGTTGAGTCACAATTTCCTAGCTGGTCTGCCTCTTGTTTCTTTGGTGTTACCCTTTGGTTGCGGCGATTCCAATTACCCTTGTGATATAGGCCAAGATTGCTTATTAGGAACTGCATCTTCGGACAGTGGCGTTCGCCCTACGCCCTTTCGCCTAAACCATGAACCAAACCTATCTCTCGGCCCGATAAAGCTGTGCAACCCACTCAGCCATCCACAGGGCTACATCCCCTGTAAAGAAATGCACAATGTCATTGATCCTTGTGTTGAATCGTTCCTGATTTCGGTACCTAACAGTAGCTTTGTACAGCCACCCGCCGCGCCCATTCAGCCTGTCCGGCCTCTTTCGCAATCTGCACTCCCATAGCCCGGTACCCTCACATACCCCAATGCCATCCCTTCCCCTCGAATATCGAGGAGTACTTGATTCTACTTGCGCCGACTTTTCCTGACTTTCCACCCTCAGGGCCTGAAGGCACGCATTCCAAGCCTGACACTAGCTCGTCAGCACAGCAACTTGCGAACCACTTCCATCAGCCGCTCTCCCATTGCCTCCTATACCCTCCCTCTCGCCTTATCGTCAGCATTAACGACCCAATGCGAGAAGAACGTTGAATCCCTCTCAGTGTTTGCGTATTGGTTGCCGCAGCTCGATCACATAGTGTTCTGGCTCAATTTTCTATCCTCTCCCATCCAGACGCAAGCAGCTCATCAAAACTACACACCATCCCTATCTCGAACAGTTCTTTTGCACCTACAACCATTGTCAACCTTGATGACTGCCTGGCAGACCGGCTGGGCCTGATCCACCATTTTTCCCACGGCGGAAGCCGAAGGGCCCCAAGCGATTTGTCGACCGCTTCCGCTCCGGACACCCTCATAGCGGTGGCAGACGGGCGCCACTGGCCACTGGATCCATGCAAGACGTGGGACTACCTCATTACCAAGTATTCCGAGGTGGTGTTGCTATCTCGGCGATGCTCATTGCCCTGAATAGCTCCCTGGATTCTTCGCATGTGTTAGTGGAACGACACTCGTGCATCCGGCTATAGTGACTAATATCATCGTTGGTCGGCCACGTTGCTGGAGTCGAGTGACTAAGGATTGAACGTACCTTCGCAGGGCGCATGGTCTCTGGAGCGGGAATGGTCGAGGCATTACACAACTCTCGAGAGTCGTCCTACACGAACAAGATAACATATCTTCGCCGTAGGAGTTTCACCGTTGACCTTGATTATGAACGATTCGATTCCCCGACCCGGGCTGTATTTGTATTCAGCCCTCGTGGGAGTGGAAATCATATCGGCCCGATCATTCCCTCTCATCAACGACTTGCATACCCGACAATACTCTGCCCCTTCCCTCACCCGCTCTTCCTCCTCTCCCGCCCTCCTTCATCTATATTGGTCCCCAACGGAACTCATCCTGATCTATACTAGTCAAGAAACTGAATCGTCTGCAACTTGGCACCCTGGCTTCTTACTTGGGCAACGGCCATCCAGATCCAAAATTCAGTCCATCCATCGTACTTACTCCTTCGTGTTCCTCTTATTTCCATCCACTCAAGCAAATGATGTATCATTTCCGCCCTCAATCCGTCTGGGTCGCCTGAGCGGCCACGCCGTCTCTACAAGTCGAAGGCGGATCAAACAGAGAACACGTTTTCCATGATGCCTCGTGTGTCGACAATCATCTTTTCGACAGACCTTTTTGAAGGATGATATGCGCTGTAGCACTGTAAGGTATCCCTCGGGTCTGCGCTCGGATCTGAGCAGATTGCGCATCGGAGCGCTCACCAGCTGCGTGGCCATATGGACTTTAGCCCTCTAGTTGACATTTCCATTCTACGGTACGGCAACCTTTAGTTAATTACTCTCTTTTGTATTTAAGTATCACCCCTCCTTTAATGTTAGAGGAGGACCACAGTCGCGAAGGAAAGGATTCACGCGGAATCCCCCTGTGTCCCCACTTTCTCTCTTCTCTCGTATTGTGTATCGCCGTCAGTTCCGTCAGTATCGCCCGTCTAGGCACTTGCGACCGTGGACCAGCTGTCCACGGGGTGTCTCAGTTTCCGTTCACACCACGCCCACGCCCATGCTCCCTGATCCCCATCTCCTCTCTATTGCACATCTCATGGGTACTGCTACACTCGCAGCACAAGGCCATGCTACAGCACAGCCTTGTGCTGCGAGTGTAGCAGTACCCATGAGATGTGTAACAGAGGGGGGAATCAGAGGGGATCGGAGAACGTGGGTGCGGCGTGAGTGTGAGCGTGAACGGAAAAGCGAGAGACACCCCGTGGACAGCTGGTCCACAGTTGTAAGTTCCTAGACAGACAATACTGATGAGACTGACAGCGATACTGATGATACGAGACGATACGAGAGAGGAGAGAAAGTGGGGAGACGACAGTGGGATCCCGTGTGGTCTTTCCTTCGTGCCTGCGTTCCTCCTGTATCATTAAGGGAGGAGAAACTCTTAAATACAAAAAGTGATCCTAAGTATTTGAAAGAGTGGTATCAAGGTACTCGAAAGGGTCGCCGTACGGTAAGGAATGGAGACACCAACTAACAAACTAAAGGCCATATGAGGATACGCTGCTGGTGAGTGCTCCGACGCACGATCCGCTCAGATCCAAGTGCAGATCCAAGGGATACCTTACAGCGCCAGGGCCCTTTTCCTGTCGCCCCATTTTTGGGTAGCAGGCGGCGTGTCTTTGCGACTAACACACTCGAATGGGCACGAGGACGTCGACACAGGGCAAAAATACAATTTGGAATCAGAATACTATGTCAATCCCATTAACCCCTCTCCCACTGACGCCAATAAGTCAAGTGCCATTCTTGGATAGCACCAATCGCTTGTCGTCGTCAAACTCCCAGGTTTTCCTCATTGCACTCGTCAAGGACGCCCTTGGTTTTACCTTCCATAACCAAAAGTTCAGGGGGCCCTCATTCGACCTTCCTCCCCCAGGGCGAGGCAGCGGATATAGGGGGCAACTTGAATCACTTGACCACTGCTCAACTCGTGGGTTAGGACAATCAGATTGGCAGCTTCCGATACCAGCCTCTGTCCTGCGATTGTGACAGGGCTCAATTCAAGCCGTGCGTACACGTGAGCTGAAGGGCACGTGCGTTTCTAGGAAGCCACAAAGCAACCTGTCTACTGACTGTAATCCCCAAGCCGATCACCACTACCACCACCACCATGAACTCAAGGGGTTTTCTTGGTGCATACACAACCGAAAGTATTCGAATTCCAAAGTTTCCGCGGCTTTCACGCAAGATCTTTGCTTGACCAGGCTTGGAAGAATATGGAAGCATCAGGGTAGGGTGATATGATAGAAATATCCCTTTTTCACCCCCAATGTTACTGCAGCACTGTCCTCATCATGACGCCCTCAATGGTTTCAAATCTTCCTTCGTAGGTCTCCATACACATGAATTACTCGTACATTGACTGTAGATGTGTACTCCAGGGTAGGATCTACAGCTGTATAACCAAAGATAGGTGTTCGAGTCTTCTGGTTTCGGAGTTTTCAGAAATATGGAAGCCGCCAAAAACCATGAAGCCTTGTTGCGATGCCCAACTTGTATTCCAGATATTGCTGGACTATAAAAATCGTCTGCCTTGCTCGTCTGGGAGCACTGGCATTGAGGAACCTACAGTTTAAGTGCTGACTCGGACGCCGGTCTTAGCTCCCTGATATTCACATTCACTGTTTCCTCTACTCAGGACACCACAGTCTTTGCGGCGATGTTTCTCAGGTCGATTATTATTGCCACTGTCGTGGGGCTCGCATCTGCGGCTACCCCGATGTGGCACTAGGACTTCCCAACTCTCACCCCAATACAAGTATCGAGCTACTAGCGATACACGCCTATGCTGCTACTGTTGGTTGCGGTCTGGATCATATCTGGGACTGGAGTTGCGAATGTGAGTATGTCGCCCGCGATCCCTTTCCTCACCCACGCGTTGAATCCTCACTTCATGTGTACCCAACCCTCTGATATGACATGCGGTCACTACTTGCTAATTCCGGGTGAAATCCGCTGCAAACAATTTGAGGCTGAACAGGAGGCCCACAGGTCGCACGGTGCATTAACGCCAACCTACACTAGATGGAAACATACTTTAGCTGCACCTGGCGCCTGGTGGTATAGTCGAAGGGCAATCAAGAGCTCATGGGCTTTTATGGCATTGAAAATAACGGCATTGAAAATAACGGAAAAGAAAAAACGAAAAGAGCGATTATTGCCATAAAGCACGTGATCTGTTACATAAGAATTGTGTGGCTCAGTTTCGTCCTTTCATCTTTCACCCTCGCATCTCTCGCCAACTCGTTCGTGTGGTCCCCGTGTCTCTGCCGTGTCCGAGCGCAAGCCCAATCAGTTAATCTCTAATAACTGCACCGGTTGGCGACGCAGTGGCTGCGGTGCCACCAGATCCAGCGGCGGCGGGACCTCCATGCCAGAGAGGGACCAACTCGAATATGGGGATCCGTTGGACTGCCACTCCTCCTCGCTGTTCTCGTCCTCGTCCATGGCGTCTGCATCAGTGTCTTCTCCCTCATCCTCATCCTCACCATTATCCTCGTCGTCACCGCCGGCCATCGACGACGTCTCTGTGGGGGGATAGCCCAGGGAGTCCTCGCGGCGGCAGCTCTTCACCGCGACTGGCCTTTCATCCTCCACAACCACTATCTCCTCCTCCTCTCCCTCCAGGACCATCTCTCCAAACCTCAGCACACGGGGTCGGGCTCGTATCCAATTCTGCCGGATTCCCTCGACCTTTTCGTCGCGTTCTTGGTGGAGCGCCGTGAGGCGTTCCTCCAAGTGTCCCAAAGTCTCCTGATAGATGAGCCTCTTCTGCTCCTTGGCGATCCGGGGTGCTTCGGCACGGCGCTTTGCCTCCACCCGACGGCGACTGGTTTGGATGTCATCCCATGACCGCGGTGGACCATCCACCCGATACATGGTTGATCCTAACTCAGTTGATCTTTCGGTGGAGGATATGGCGCCTCTCTTGCGCCAGTCCTCCAGTCGCTGCTCCCCCAAGTCTTGTGGGGGAGTTGGCGTATTACGCACCTCTGTCGGTGCATGCGAGGCCGAACGGCTCCGATCGACGACAGCTGACTTGTCTACTCGTTCGTCGGTGATGACGATATCTTGGTTCACCTCTGTGCTGCTACTTGTATGCTCCACTTGGCTGTCCGGAGCGTCGGTAATCTGATGTCCTTTGCGACGACCCTTGGCATTTGGGCGTAGACAATACCGGGATGCCATGATGGTGTTGTACGGTATGAGCTGAAAAGGGTTTATGGTCGAGAGGTGAGAGGAGCAAGGGAATTTTTCGTGCTGAAAGCTCGCACCTGTTTTATATGGGATGGGATAGGAGTAGGTACGGAGCACGGCGGTCTGGCTGGCATAATGTACCTCGTTGTAAATTGCTTTTATTTTGCTGCTGTGGTCTGGGTCAATCGTGGACACAATGTCTCAGGTCTGTGGTTTTCGTGTGGGCTATCACAGCCCAAACTGGCTTTGACCACATGCCACACGAAGTCTCTGATAATTATTATTGATTTATCGTCTTTGTGGAGTTGGCGTCCACAAGAATAGACTAAGCGGTTAATCCACTAACCCCTCCCGTGTCTCGTGTAACAATATCAAATATAACACAGTTTTCGCTAGTCGCAAATTAAACACTGGTAAAACTGGGCAAGTTGTGAAAAAATTGGCCCAAGACGAGCTGTCCCGGTATGTATATCAACAATGAAGTAGGAGAGTGCATTGATCTGGAGGCAACGAGATATCGCAAGTATACTCGCTGACGCCCGAGAAGGAGGGCAAGATTAAAGGGATCGGTTGTAAGGTATCTCTTGGACCTAAATCTACGCTTGGATCGGAGCAGATTAGATGCACCGGAGCGCTCACTATCATCCCATCCCCTATATAGTCCTTAGCTTATGACTCTCCATTCTTACTGTACGGCGACCTTTGCGTACCTCGATACCGCCCTTTCAAATATTTAGGAACGCTTTTGTATTTAAGAGCCTCTCACTTAAGGATTCAGGAGGAACTCAGTACAGTAGCAAAGGAAAGATTCACTCGGAATCCCACTGTGTCTCCCCACTTTCTCTTCTTCGTTCGTTCTTGTCTCGTCGTCCGTCTCGCGTCCGTCTCGTCTCATCAGTCTCGTCTGTCTCGACACTTGCGATCGTGGATACGTTGTCCACGGTGTCTGTCTTTTTCTTGTTCACGATCACGCCCACGTTTTCTGACCTCCCATAACCGGGTGACTACTACTCTCACAGCACTAGGCTGTGCCACACGGTATTCAAGTCCAAGAAGAGATATTTGACACTGCGAGCTGCAAATGTAAGTGACCATAGAATTATTGTTCCCTTTAATCCACACAGTTAAGACAACATTCTTCTTCCATCAACCCCTTTTTGACATAATTCCGCCATTTCATCACTTGTTCAGAAAAGCTCAGGACACACAATGAAGCACCCGTGTACTCGGCTATCATTTCATGAACATCGCGTTTTCCCCACTAGATTGGAAATTTTATGCAAAGCTCGATTTGTCTATGCCGTGCACAAAGTCAGACTGACAACTTTTATCTCCGGTACAGCTCTGTGGTCTCCTCCCCTCTCCACTTGGATGGCCTCAGTCTCAGCGACCATCTGGGTTGGGAACCACAATGGCAAGATGACTTGGAGAACGCCCAATGGCTGGACCTTTTTCACCCGTTTACAATTGTAAAGAATCTGTGTCTATCCGGGTAAGCTATGTTACGCATCGCACTGGCCATGCAAGAACTCCCCAGCAAATGAGGTGTCACCCGCACTACAATAGGTTTTCATAGACGAACTCCAGCAGTCAGGGCGTGTCCAGAAAGGCATTGGCCAGGTTGTCACTGGAAGAGTGCTTTCCGATCACCCTGTGACCGTAACTCTGGGAACATCTGCCGTTGAATTACCGTTTGGCCTCCAGGTGCCTTCGTGACGGCTATATCTGGTGGGTTCATGGGCGCGCTCAGGATCGCTGTAGACAATACTCAGTGCGCGCGGGGCTGCACGAGAACTGGGTTGCATTTACCTGCATAATACCCTACACTGTGGTAAGTGCTGGCATATGTGATGATAACGAACGGGGATGCTCACCTCAGGACGCGTATGGAGGTGCACCAGAACTCAGGTGCTGGTACAACAATCCACGGCATACGAATGTAGAGAAAAGACTGAGGGACTGCCGACGGTGGAACGAAAGAGCAGCTTCTTTTGAGAAATATTCGACCCGTTTTCACTTTACTTTGGCCCCTTCTCAAATGCCAAAATTGCAGAATTTAATTCTTCCGATGGAGAGAAACATGGATCACAATTCAATTGGGCCATGCACGCAGGCTGACCTAACTCCCTCCAAGCTGCTCTGCGAACCGCTGGGCTTCCGGGAAAAGCACCTCAGGCACTACGAACCCTGCTCATGAGCGGTTTGGATCCAATCTGTGATAGCTCTGGACAATGCGACCAACGGAACTCTCAATGGGTGAACAGCGTATTGATCACTCTACTGGGTAAAGTTTAAGTTCGTGGGGAGAGTGAATGATCTTGGGCCGCAGCCAACCTAAACCTACAACTTGGCGCAAGCACGACATCGGCCCACAAAAACTGGGGGTCTAGGTCGACTGACCACTACCCTCTTTCTTTCCCCTTTATTTACTCCCCCTGCCACGTCCTCATTATGAGCCAGGGACAAGATACCGACAGACCCTCAGCGGCGCAAGAGAAGAAGCAGAACTGCACTATCAAATTTAGAAGCGCTGGCGGCGATAGCTTGGAGATCATGATAGGTACTCGGCGCCAACAAGTCTAAATACTCTCTTTTTTTGGCTGATCTATTCCCGATAGACACCAATGGCTGTGCACTCAGCCCTCCTTGCGATTTTCACGCCGAGAATGGTAACGGGTTTGAACCCGCGGGCTCCGAAAGCATTCAGAATATCTCGTTCTCCCTCACGAATGCATCCGCAGCCGCTGGCATCAGCTCCACCATGCCAGCGGCGCCGTCCCCTGAAGAAGCCACGCCCGACTCAGGTGCGCCCTGCCCTATCCCCCACCAGTCACTTTTTTCTGACTAGCGATGCCCACCATGCAGCCACAGTAACGATGGCGGACGCGCCGCTCTGGCTGCGCGAGCTGTTGAACCAGCTTATTAGCAAGCATCCCAAGGTGATGTCCAGGATCTCGACCCTGCTCGTCACTGCAGGCGGGATCGTGTTGATTCCTAGCATCTTCGACGGAACCGTACTTGCGCACCCCGCCGTGAAGGTGGGCGGGGCGATCGCTGTCGCTTTCGGCAGGTGGCTGAAGACGGAAGTTAATTCCGCCATTGCCGCTGCCAATGCCACGAGCCAGGCACAGGCAAGCGGCTAGTCAAGTCGTCTATCGGGATATGGAAATGAGGGATCTGCATTGAATAATTTCCTGAATACAATGTATCCCGCATTATACAACAGCCTATCGAGTCATTACAGAGTTTTGCAAATAAACATCTTTACCTCAGTCTGAGGATGATACAGGCCCCTGCGAAATGTGCTAAACTGCTGCTTAGTCCATGAGGAGGGCGTGGGCGATCACGATCTTCCTCGATGCCTAAGTGCGGTTCCATCTCGATCTTCTTTTCGCTTCCGTGTCTTTAAAGTACGTCATCACTTTCTTCCGTGCGGCCCATTCTATCAGCTCCTGATATGTTGCCCATCGCCATGGAAAAGAAATTGGTTACAATATGGGCTGAGTGTGCGAATGGCATGGGCTAGTGGCAAAGGGGGAAAATGTTCGTACGTATTGTGAGCTGAGCCCGAAGGGGATGAGTCGCATACTAGACGTACCTCGATCAAGTACCCATCCAAGCTCAAGATGAACACGATATATTTTCTTCTTTTCCATCAGTGGGTGTTCTTCGAATAGGGACGCCCAGCCTCTCGCAGTGCGCGCACGCCGTTCGTCACGGGGACCACAATACAGCCGATCTCGCGCGCATGTTGGAATCACCCGATTGGTAGGGCGTCGAGTCGAGCGCCTCTGGGCTGTGACGTACAGTCGGTAAGATCAAGGGCGCCTGCCTGATCGACACGAGGAGAAGCGAAGCTAGCGTGTGAGATTCACTCGCACGATAACATGGGAAAAGAACAGTGGTGGATATACGGGAGGAGGCGCACTTTTCGCGGTCGAGACGGCCTTTGTCTTTCTCGGCGTCTGTGGCTTGAGTGGCTGAGGCGAGGGAATGTCGAGAGAGGCGGGGCGATGGGCTAAGGTGTCAGCGGAATTCGCAGACCAGGCGTTTTGGGAGACCCCCCATAACTTGAATCAGCTAGGCTGGTACACGCTTTCGTTGGAGTTCGTAAGTACAAGCGTTGGCCCTGCTAGGCAAGCCAGAAAATGTACCCTGCGGGTCTCCTACACCGTGGGTCTCCCCTCTTTAGGCCGACGGAGGGTATAGGCGGAAAGATCACCAATTGGTGCTTGTAGGGGGTGTGGTGCATGCATTGGCCAGTTGCTGTCGTGGGATTTGTTGGGAGATGGGATATAAGAGGGGGGCTTACCTTGCACGCCGTACGCTGCGGGACGAGCACATCCCATCCTTTGTGTCACTTGCTTTGTCTCCGTCAAAGCGTACAGGTTATCACTCTCATAACTTCATAGTACCGAAAGTTTCCAGCTGGGAAGAACAAATGGTCGGCCGCTACAGTGGTTGATTCAAGGAAGGCTCGATGATGCCAGTGAGAAAAAAAAGCATGTTATTGGCGCTCAAGAATGGCATCATGACGCCCGCAGGTTGTGTCTAGCGTGTAAAAAGTCTTCACCGTGGGTCGGGTCCTTGATACCGCCGCAGCCCTCGAACAAGGGCAGCTTGCGGTTGCGGGACGTTGTTTGCGAGCTGGCAGACTGTGACGGCGCATGCCAGTGCTCCTACGCACGCCCGAATTTCAACAGGCTATACACTGCCGACCTCGCGAGATGACCAGCACAATCAATAAGACATGCTAGTGCTAGCCAACTACATCCAGCCATCGATTCACATACACCCCGCCGTGATCCGCCCACCTCACGCCCCCAACACCCCTTCCCCCTATCCCACGACAACCACACCTCCCTCCATAAACCTAGGTTCTCCTTGTAGCGTCGGCAGCGCGCGCCAAGACCGCAGCGCACGCAGAACTCCCAGCTAAGGGCCGGACGTCACACGGGCGACCACCATATGCGCGTACAGTACACACTCCATCACCAGCCGGGCAGGCGATCCCAACAATACCCCCGGTCAAACATGCACAACATTGACCTCGGTCATAGGGGATGCTCCGCACAAGGCCAACTTTACCAGATACATATGTTAGTAGGTCAAGATAAGCAGAGACAGAGAGGATGTGAATTGCAAGCGCATTTTGAGAACAGAAGGGTGAGTGTTACAATTAAAATCAGTAAAATCGTACAATTCGCCGTATCTTTGAATCATGTGTAGAGGGTATACGATATAGTTGTAATACAACACAATGGCAATGTATGTATGTGTATCTTTCCGGCATAATGCCCGTCGTCACAGTCGACCGGCGCAACCGGCGCTTGACTTCAGAATAAGGGCACACTGCGTGTGATAGTAGCAATACCAACCGAGACTCGTCAGAAAGTCATAGAAGAAAAAACATATACCAATATGACGTCCCGTTGTCCACCTGGGCAGTTTGTTCGGCCTGCCTTGCCTCAGAGCGTAGTTTGACCTTAACCCATTTACCAATAATGAAGGCGATCGCTCCAGCAACCTTCACGGCAGGATGACCGAGTATCGTACCACCAACCCATTCGGAGAAGCCAGGGAGTAACACGATACCACCCAATATGACGAACACCGTGGACACCTTGGTCATCACGTTAGGATGTTCGGTGATGAGATAGCCCGGTGGGTTGAACGCAATCCGCAGCCAGAGAGGCGCGTCTGCCACTGTTGTAGTGATTTGTGTGATAGGATTGCTATTCAGTACATGAAGCTGGAGCAGAACCATCACGCAAGCCGTACCTTCGTCGGGAGTGTCCTCATCGATGGGGGCGAAGGGGCCCTGCGAGCTAGCGGGAGCGGCGATGACAGTACTGGTGGCTTCTGGCGCGTTCGCGGAGGACGGTGAATGATCCGAGGACGTGGTTGGAGAGTTGCCCGCGACTTGGTCTGGTGCCTCGGGATGTGGGGCGAGCCCTGTCGTCGGATATCTACAGTCGCCAATTGTCCCGTACCTAACAGCACAACCACTAAGGGCATTGTCACTTTCCGATGGGGACCGAAGGAGGGGAGTTGACGTCGGCCGACCCTCTAGGTCTAGAATATTTTCGGAGGATGTGTCTCCTATGTATGTAATAATGGGGTTCATCAAGGCGAACGATAATAGAGACTGAAGGATGATGCGCAAAATCGCACAGGTAAAATGAAGTAGAGTTTCGATGTCGCGTGAAAATGGGTGGGGATGAAGGGGATCTGTTAAGGCCGTGCGTGAATCTCAGATGGTAGGTTCGAGAAAAGGTCAACATACAGAGCCTTGGCATGGAAGTTCCATATAGAACCGTTTGTGCGACATCAAGGGCGAGGGTAAGAAATATGGAAATCTTTATTCTCTTGAGCAACCAAACATGGACACCCTTGGCATTCTTCCAGCTCCCAAAGGCTGCGAGACTGGAGAACGCCATAACACCTATGAGAGCGTTGATCTCTATTCCTATGCGCTGTGGCCAGTACTTGTCGACGACAGCGTAAATAATGGAAGCAAGTCCATCGAGGAGGTAGACAAAAGACGAGAGAGCCAGGCAAGATAAGATAAGACCATGACGGGGGGTGAGAGTAGTTACAGTGGTGGAAGTGATCGAAAGTTGAGAGGATGGTGGTGAGGGTCGTGTTGGAAGGAGAGAGATAGTCGTTAATAGGATAAGGAAAGGGGGGATGACCCTCAGTATGAAGAGAGCAGAGTCGATTGCTTCATTTTCTGGAATGGCCATGGTTTTGAGTGTCATCGTATGACTGCCTTCTAAATAGTATGAAAAAGAGAGCGAGAGAGAATGGGGTGGAGGGGGGTGGGGGGGAGCGGAGGTTCAGCTTCAAGTTCCGGGCATTTATAATGCGTGGGCTGATATGTTCACGTGTTCCTTCCACTTAACTGATCGAACGTCGAACACGTTCGTTTCCTTCTGTAGCTTATGCGGTGTAACAAAATTACGGGTAAGTGCCACAGCGACTTTGGCGGCGCCGCTAGTCTAGGTGAGTTGGCTCGCTTGATCGCTCTCCGCGCACCCTACTCAGAGGAAACTGTGGGTCACAAGGCAAATCATTTCATGTATCTGGGGTCTTGGAGAGAAAAAAACGCACATTCTCTCTTAACTTGTCAATGACACAATGCGGCAGATTAAAAATCGCAATATTTTTATTCCTTATGCGGCCATGGCTTGTCTTTGGTCTTTTGCCTTTTTCATGGGCAGATCATCTGACCTTCTCACGGGCCGATCACCTTATATCCGGAAGAAAGAAGGAAGCAGTCTCGATCATCAGGTATGCCTTCTCTGCAGTTCTTTGCGATGAGTACATCTCACACGATCGCTTGCTTCTCTCCGTGTCAATCAGGCACTCTCAAGCTTACCCACATAACGTCACAAAGACGCTCGACACGACGCCCTACCGCTCTGGTCATTCCGACACGTGCGAGTTCGGTTGCGTTGTGTCACCGTGACGGACTTCGAGGCGGCGTGCGGGCGCTTCCATGGGCTGGCCGTCCTTCGAAGAGCGTAATTACTGACGGAAAGATCTTGGACCTGGATGGATATTAGATCGAGTACATGCGGCCTATCCCCTTTGGGTTTAGCTCACAACGCATACGACATTTACAGCTGCCGCATGCCCATCGCACACCCAGCCCACTTTATATGAGAATGCGAAGGGATGAAAGAAATCAATGGACCACGTTGACGGATAGAATGCAATTGTACGTGCATAATGTAACCTGTTTCTTTTCCACAGCGATGAGCACTGCTAATGCATATCAGGTGCTGAAAAAAATAGGGCCACACGAAAGCAATGACGTACTGTAAAGACGCGGGGGCAAAACGAGGATCGAGATGGAACCGCACTTAGGCTGGTGATCGAGTCAAGATCGAGGAAGATCGTGATCGTGCACGCCCACTTTCGATCAACCTGACAGAGGTGAAGGTGTTTATTCACAGTAAATATCTCATTTCTACGCCATCTAACTCTCCGATAGACGGTCTGCCTGTGCCTAGGTCGTGGCATTAGCGGCCAAAAGTGATCGCCCCGCCCCACCTTCATGCCGGGGTGGTATTGTACCTTCAAAGACGTCAAGTAACACGATACTATCCATTACGACGAGTACCATCGAGATCATGGACATCACCTTGAGATGCTTGGTGATAAAGTGTTTGAACAAGTTGTGCGACCAGACCCGCGCGTCTGTCATCTTTACCGTGATTGCAAGATGGCAGAGCTAGTCAGAATCGTGATTGAGGATGGGGCGAATGGGACTTGGCGCACCTTCTTCAGACGTGGCTTTGGAGGATGGGCGCTGGGGTGATGACGCAACTGGTTGCCGGTACCGTAGCGATGAGTGTATCGCCATCGTTCCGTTATCGGGAAAAAAAATCTGTCGAAAAGAAACTACAAGGATGGGACCGTTGACGTACGAGAACTTGCTACTATCGCTCTCCTCCTTTAAACGCCGATCTTCGCCGAAGCGCCTCCTCTAACCTCTGATTATGGACTTGCTTCTTTTGTAACTCCAGAGGGTTTCGGGCGTCTCGTTCCTAGATCATAGTGGGATTCTGGCTATACCGAAAGGGTGGTGATGGAGGGTTGATTGTCCAAAGGTGTTCTCTTTTCCACCCATGCCTACTTTTAAAGCAGTCTCCAATGGTCTCAAGTGAGTAGTACATGGTAGTGTTGGTACCTGTGGAGGCGTTGGTGGAAGTTTACATCAGAGTGTTGATGCTAAATTTTAATCTGAGATTGGGGGGGTGGAGAACAACGAACGAAACGAATCAATATCACGGCAATCGCAATACAGCATGTGTATTCAATACACCTTGCGGGTCTCCCATATCATGGGTCTCCCCTCTTTGTTTATCCCACCTGCACTGTCAGAATAGAAAACTTGAAGCTAGTCAGCGTCCCTCAGATGGAGGGGAGGGGCACACGGCATGAAAAGGTGAAATCGTTGGCGGCGGTGTCGGACACTTCCAAGTGTTGCCTCGCAGTCGCCGCGCGTGTCTGAGCCGGCCAACACCGGATCACCGGACCCGCGGGTCCGTGGCACACTCACTCGCCTCATGAACTCTGACAGTAATATATATTGACCTCTTTTCGCCCATTACACAACTGACACGCTTCCACCCTTTTGTAAAGGCAAATCCTGTCAATGCCCGGTCCTGGCTATCTATTTTGTCCATGGCCTCAATGTAGGAAAAACGGGAGCGCGCGCGAAGGGGAAAAACAATGTATTGCCGATTGGGAGTGGGCAAACGCGCGCCCTTCACAGTTTGTAGGTACAAAACTATTTATACTATCCTAATCGCAATATATCATTAATGAGAAAATAAAAAACAGAAATAACGCGGAATTGAGACGATCCGCGGGAGCTCGATTTCCAACACTCAATGGGGTGTCCTTGGGCAATCGGGATCATTTCACGCTTTGATCTTTGATCTAGCTTCTTCGAACGTACTAAATTTTGTACCTGTTGCTACCGCAGCACGCGGTCTAAGAAGCATCACCGTAACTTCCCACCCCTTGTTGCCCTCGCTCGATTCGTCTCTTGAACCCAATCGCAGCCTATATAAAGCCACACCTTAACCTAACGAAGTATGCCCTTCGGCCCCTGCACTTCCCATCCTCGGCACGTCTCTCGCTCATTTTGTCCTTCATGATTCGTCTTTATCTCGCTGCTCTGTTGTTGTGTGCGCATGCCACGCTTGGTTTTGGACTACCAAAGCGCAGTTCCGGCCTCGACTTCTTCGATCCACTGCAAGGTGGTGGCTCATGGCTCGACAATGCAGGCGACGGTTTGGGAGAGCCGCTGAATGTAAAGTTTGTCCTTCTTAGTAGCTACCTGGATCATGGGTGACGGATAACTACTAGGTCGTCATTTCGGCACAGAGCTCTCCAGGCGTGCTCACGAACGATGGTTTTTTGAATTTTGCGCAGGCACTTGGATTGTGGGTCACTAGATAACCTGATCGTCTCAAGGCCATTGACAAGAATTGTATGCAGCTCGACGGAATGCCTTGGTATCCACCTGGGCGGCTCCCAAACCGCGAATCTAGGTGACGGCAATGGGAATGTCGCCCAGACCCTCGAGCTTCGAGACTACTTTAGCTTGGGGATACTCGGCACATGCGTGGAAAGTCTCGTAGGCGGGAACCATCTTCGAATGTTTCGTCAAAACGGAACTAAATACCCCACTGGCGCGCTGTTCTTAGCGTGCGTATCCTATGTTTTTTCTTGCTGCGTTCGGGCTCTCATCAAGTTTTTTGTAGCGTTTCCGAGGAAGAGGTAGTCCCTCGACTTTTCTGCGGGGTACATCTATAATGTACTTATGGAATTTCAGAGTGCATTCAAGAATCATGACATTGCTTCCAATGGCTATGATGCTGGCCGGTAAGTGACGACTGCCTCGATCGACGTGCGAGAGCTTAATTCTCGTCTCAGCGACAAGCTTGTGAATGCCGCTTTGAGCCATCCAAGTCACGGAGGTACCTCGTACATGGTCACGGCGCAAAATCTCACAGGTTACCTTCAGTCCGGCTCTGATGGAATAAACCACGGTGAGACATTTGTCACTACTTTACCTGGGTCCAATTTGGTCGTTTAAATGTGACAGGGACTGCCATTGACGGTGTCATAAAACTTCTCACCGTCACAATTCAGTGAGGGGGCTCTCTCTAGTGCATACACGGATGGGACAAAAATACATCATAACGAATGAATATCCTAGAGCGTAAAGTCGATCGATGGAGGGAGGTACAAGACGGGGCCGAGTGGCATGGCCTTGTTACTTTGCCGCGACACCTATGCGATTTGACTGCGAGAGTACGCTGGATCAAATAGGAAGGATGTGGGAGAACTGCTGAGATCTTCATCGTAGTGACCCAGGCACGATTGAGATGTCTGTCAACAACTCAAATTCTCGACAACATTGGGCTGAGATGCGCATTGGGAATTCAAGACGGGAACCGACATCATTGTACTGTGACCCATGATATGTCATGATGCAAAATCGTGATCTGTTAAAACATCGACGTGAGACGAACCGTGCACCACCGTGACGGCACTGTTTTTTCTCGCTTTCCGCAAAGGGAGAGACACAGAAATCTGATGCAATACGATAATGATGGCGTGAATTCCGACTGATTGTATTCAGGCGACCTTCATATGGATACGATTCGCGGCGGATAGAAATTCACTTATTACCGTGATATCAAGAACCATGATGTTACTCTCCGACATCTGTATATCGTGCGCACTTCACCATCCACCGCTGATAGCCAGCTAGCAACACCCTGTTAAAAATATAAATGAGTGCTGTAGATTAGGCGCGGACCTCGGGCATGGCCCGAGAGATAAGAACTACACGCACGCTGCGCCAAACGGACTTATAGCAATGCACTACCACGGATGTTTCAGAAATTAGTCGTCCTGGCTCCTCAAGTTCTCGTGCACCGCGGGCGACACGTACTGAGTATCATCCATAGATCTCCGCGAGCGCTCGGACTTGGAAAGCCAGACTTTATATTTATCACATATTCCATGTGTAGAGAAAGTAAAGGTGGATCACTTGTGCGCGTGCTGAGAGAACTTCTTTAATTAGTTATCAAAGAGGATAAAAAGATGGTAAGTATGCGGTGAGTAACTACGCTATGACGTAATGAGCACGTGCACGTACACGTGCTGTGAATGACCCGTGACCGTGATGTTATGACGACATCGATGCTGATGTTGATTTAGATAAACTCACGTCCCCACACCTGATTGTTATCCTCGAACACAGTCATGCCTTACTCAGAGGAAACCGCGAGTTACAAGGTAAATAATTTCGTCTGCTTGAAGGTTTTTTGTAGGAATACTCATTCTCCCTTTTGACTTGAATTATCACAGTTCAATCACACGATGTTGAGGATCAAAGATCCCGACGTTTCCATCCCTTTCTACACAGATGCGAGTTTCTCGTTTCCTTGTCATTCCTGTTTTTTACAACCACTAGGTAATCGGAATGGACCTTATCGAAAGCGAGCAAAATCATCTTTTTTTTGCATTTTTTATATCCGACTCACATCACACACACTTCGGGCGATCGCTATCGCGTACACACACGAAACCTGTTGAATAGAGCACGATTTTGACGACTTTACCCTCTACTTTCTTGCCTTTGATCACTCAGGCGGCAAAGCGACAGACGCAGAGAAAAAGGACGACCGACTCAACCGTGAAGGTTAGTGCTTCCCTCCCCCGCGTCATCGTCGCACGAGTAACACCTATCTCACACGATCGCTATCAATCAGGCATCCTCGAACTCACCCACAACCACGGCACGGAGAAGCTCGACGCGACGCCCTACGTCTCTGGCAATTCGAAGCCGCAGGGGTTCGGCCACATCGCCATCACCGTGGCCAACGTCGAGGAGGCGTGCGCGCGCTTCGAGAGGCTGGGCGTGCAGTTCAAAAAGCGTCTCACCGACGGAAAGATGAAACACATCGCGTTCATCTTGGACCCGGATGGGTACTGGATCGAGGTGGTGCGTCTCAAATCAGCACGCGTTCCCCATCCATCCCCTTCCGGTTTTTACTAACAATGTATACAACTCCCCCCTCCCCTTCGCGCGCAGCTCCCGCATACCCGATCTCACACCTTGCCTGCTTGTTGAGAGAATTCGAAGAGCGAGAGAAGGTCCACGGTGTATTGCACATGACGTCATCAGTGTTTTGTTTGCTATGTTCGTGATGTGCATCGAGAGCGTGCTTGAGGGATTGAAATAAACAGGTCACATGGTCATATTATGATGTATGCGTGATGGAAGCGATGACATACATACTGTACGTACAGCACCGCCGGCACACCTCCCTCCTCTTATCTCGGACTCAGGCTCGGCGCTTCGTTGAAGAACGTGCGGAGGTGCGGACCGACTCGAGGAAGCACAGCAAGAAGCATCGAGATCTTGAATCGCATGAGAGAAGCGAGATCAAGGAAGATCAGCGGAAGATCGTGGAACTAGAACTGGGCCGCGATCATTATGGGTTGGCTTCTTTTGTGTTACTTCGCAGTGCAAGCAGCTTCGGGACATTGAACGCGAGCTCGTACTATGTACAGTATATTCGTTCACCTTATGTGGGTGTGAACTCAGAAACTGGGACCTTGTGGAATACAACATAAATGCGTTTTCTACAACCTTCCGACGCCCAAAGGAAAGCAACTCGCAATTATTGGCGGCTCTAGGTCTCCCACGGAATGAGAAACAACAGGTGACGAAAATTGCTGCATACACCAATATACTCTTCGGCCGTCACCGCACAACAGGATTCTTGGATCTTCGCAGCCCCACTTTCAAACCATGATACCCATTGACGTAGGGAAGATGCATCAGCATCTGTCGATGGCAGTGATAACGAGTTCAGTTAGTGTAGGGCACAGACCATAAATTTGCCCACGAAGGTGGGAGACAAGCCGATCCCTGCGTGCACCGAAGTCTGCGGCATGGCATCACTGGTGTTACAAGCCCGAAGCACACATCTGGTAATATGTCGTGGAAGAAATTCAATCGAGTAGACATGGAATGACATCCCGAGAATAACGCACGAACATCCTACGCAATAGAATCCCTAGAGTCAGAAATAAGAGCATACCATGGAAACGAACCCAGAGTCGCGCAGGCTCTTGATATCTCGAGGGCCATTCAAGATACCAAAGACGCGCGCGACGCCAGATCGGCCTTCATGGCCTACTATTATTTCGACTTCAGGGATGCGACGAGCAGGACGTTGATAGTTTGCCTCACTCTCAGCTGTACAGTTGGTCATGCCAGGTGCCCTGAGACATCGCATGCCCGATGACGTACTGCAGCGCAGAAA
>QLOT01000578.1:0-11574 GCA_003313875.1 Russula aff. compacta
GAGTAAGTACTATGAAACGAGTCAGCAGAATTAGGTAACGAGTCATCAGAATTATGAAACGCGTATTAGTAGGTGTAGATTAGTAAGCAGCCGAAGGGACACGAATCTGAGGCAAGGCAGTCCAAGCGTAATAGAGATATAGTAATGTAGGGAAGGGGTGAGGTGGAGGCGGCTTGGTGCCGGAGCGTGGGAAAGTAGATTACCATAAAAGGAAGGAGAGCATGATGTAAGCAGAACCAGTCCGGAGAAAATAATAGTACAGGTACCAGTCCATAACACTTCCTCGATGCAAGCCCACAATTTCCCATCGCTACCACCGCTCCTGTCATTGCCACCCCTTCCATTGCCTTCAGATTCAGATTCTGACTCGGATGATGATTCTGATTTCGATGATCTGGAACTGCTACCTCCTGTACAGGCCCCTCTAATCAACTCTGATACTCAGCTTCAACCCCCTCCTCATGCTCCATCCGCTCATCCGATGGCATCCCAACCCACTCTGCCGACTGCCCTACCAACCCCAATCCCACCCGAGCGGTTCTACTACAATCCCACACTGTATAATCACATCTTGCAACTTGAAGAGCAGGTACAACAATTCTCTGGGCATGCAAAGATGATGGAGGTAGAACTCCAGAATGAGAAGAGGTGGAATAATCAGCGAGGCGGAAGGACAAGCAAACGACGGAAGTTAAATGTTGAAGCACGTGTCTTAACATCTGACGAGGGCAAGAAATTGGCAGCTGAGAAGGAAGCAGAGCAGGTAGTGAAGCTCCAAAAGAAGAAGGACCTCGAAATTCGATGAAAGCAGCAGGCAGCTGAGAGGGAACAGCAATGATGTGACCACCCTGCTGATCAACCGTTTACGGGCGTGCTCAGTTCAAAGAAGAAACCAGACCTGCAGGAAATTGCAGGAGCATTGGGCCTTTCAGAAGACGGCACAAGAGAAGCATTGATTGTGCGTGTCAATGAGTTCTTTGAGCAGAACCCAGATCTTCGTGCAGCACCAAGATTCTTAGGCTTATTCAACCGTGCTTCAAAACGGCGAGCCCCCACAGCTGAAGATCCAACATCTGACACTCCAAACATGCAGCACACTCAAGGAGATGCATGCCAGCCACTCGCGACAAACTTCCTGAACATGCCGGGAGCTGGGCTAAGCACTTTTGATGGTAATCTATTTACAATAACTTAGTATTCTGGGGTAGGTTTTCAGTCCAATAATGTAGCATATCATTCCTTGGATACTGTACATACATTTATTCATAGTTATAATCCATTGATTCAGCGAGAACTGGACAACCAACGAGACAACGAAGGGAGCGTCTGCACGCTCCCCCAGGCCAGGGCACGCGCCGGCACATTCCAAGCATGTGCCGTCCAGCTGACTCTGAAATCCTTGTGACATTCTGTGACAAATGGACCAAAATGCCTTTGCTGCCTCTTCATCGTCGTCTATCACACCGGAAGGCCAAAGTAAGCAATAGGATATTATTGAATAGTAGTTAAGAGTGCTTGTGAATTTTTTTGGAGCTTAAAAACATGATGTTGGTCGGGAATTGAAGATTTTGTGTTGAAATCAGCAATTAGTGAAGCCGGCTACCTTCTTGGAACATTGTATTCTCACTGTATCCTTTTGACAATTTAACTAGCAATGAAGAACCTGTGTACAATGAATTTCCGGTCTATTCCGAGGGCAAGGGAGGTCGACAAAAAATCAGAAAAACGAAATTCAGCTTCTACGTGAAAATTCAGCTCCACCGTGAGACATAGTAGTACATAATCAGCTACACGACAAGCACGTGGCCGATCAATACCGTGACCGACCATATCCCACTGGCACACTGCGATGATCATGAAGACGCTAGACGCTTAAAAAGGTAGGACGACCCTGAAATCACACCCCTAGTCACAAGCCACGATCAGGTAGTACCGGTGGGTTAAGGGCATCAGGTAGCCCTTCGCAAGCTGCGTTTATCTTGTCCTGTGGCCAAACTTGCGGCCCGTCCGAAGCAACGTGTGGTGAAACGCCTGCATGCCTTCTGGGTTGAGAAATCAGTCAAGCTCAAAGTCGATGATAAGGTATCCTACCGTCCTTCATTATAAAGGTCACGTCGGAGCCGATATAATGGATCGCAGTGCCGCGTGTTGAGACCCTGAGAGGTGAGTGCTTTTAGTGCGGTGAGGTGTTCCACGTAGGTTTCCTTATAGTGTTCGGAAGTGAACGGAGCCTCAATCCAGGGGCCTCCACTCCACTCGTCGAGGCAGCACTCGATCTTTTAAGAAAGAGGTTTAAGATTTGCTTGGGGTGGGTTCATGTGAAGTGTGAAGGTTTCTTACCACTGTAAGTACCAATGCAATAGCTTCGTATGGCATTGGGCAGAATTCATGAGGGAACATAACTCCCTCGCAACGACGGTTGTTGAACCAGATAGTGTTGATCGCTTGCTGTATAATGGGATGACGGCATGGCAGCCCATTTTCCCCATCGATGAAAGCTCTGTCTCTCTTTAGGTCTCGGGCGCGTTCCATATTCCGGTTTTGGCTCTCTGCAGCCTCGTCTGTCTTAAACCCATACGACTTTTCGACGAGTGGGATGATCTTCGCTTTCACATCTCTACGGAAGCGCGGACCAACGGCTGCAAGCTGCATGGCATTGGTTGAATTGAGGGTGCACAATTAGATGGTGTAAACACACCCTTGCCGGGAGATCAACAGGGGAACTGAGTCGAGCCCCTGTCTTTTTGCACGCCTCAGGCCATACAGACTTCACCCAGTTAGTCTCCTGCTCAGGAGTTGGGAACAGCTCCTTGCAGCTGAGGTAACACCGGAAGGTAGCCTCCGCAGCCTCGAGAGTGCGTGGAAGTTGCTCAGAATCGTCGTATGCAGGGTATGAGGATCCCGAGAACTCTTCATCTCTAGCCCTGTCAGAGACTGTCTGTCAGAGAAAAAAATAAATAGTGTTAACCGTCTTCCGTGGAGATTCTGATGAAATTATGAAGACCCTAGCCACTTCGAATGTCTCTTCTGCGTATTTACGATACGCTCGCGCATGGATCATCTTGGGGAAGCCCCTCTTGGAGTCCATCCCAACTCTCATTTCAGACGCCCTAATAATGATGACGATGAAATCTAATTGCATCCCATGCAGGTGAAATAACATACATTGTGATCCGATTTTGGAGGGCAGTCAAATCGCCATTGGGAATCACGTCCTTCCACTCATCTCGAAGGTTACGAGCACGATGTAAGCTTTTATCTCCTTTCTTCGCCTGCGCAGATGGGAGGTAACTGGTCATTTATACTGTTGATGGCGGGTGAGAGAAGGCCTGAGCCTTTCCTGACAGTCAGGGTGTTGGTGGGTTTTGCACTCAAAGAGCGACTCCGTTGCAAGCATTATAACCATGCATCCTGATGTGCACGTCTATTGGATTGTGCATCAGGATATCTGTGAGAAACCAACTGCGGAGCATGCTGCACGAAGTATAGTGAGAAGTGGGCATGCCAATCGGTTTCGTGACCATGGACTCGGATTCGCTCGAAACCGTGCCGTGATGAGGTCATGGCCAGGCCCAAAGGACTTATATGTACCGTGCTCACTCTCACGTACGTCACCTCCTTACGGCACACACGCATACGGAATCGGATCGAAGCAACCAAACCTGCCCCGGTTCTCGGTGTTTCGGCCTTCTGGATGCCCCAAGGCCTACTGTAAGGTTTTATTGCGGCGCAGTGCACTTGATAGGGGAAAAGACCCGCTCCTGAAATTCTATATGGTGGTGGGGATGTGCGTCTGGACAAGCTTAACCCCCCAACCTGCCAGTATTACCCTGATAACCCCCATTATCCCACCTACCACATCATCCTTCGCTCCCCCTCTATGCCTGGCTCAGGGCCGATGATAAATGTGGGCCTCAGGCATCCCCCTCCAAGAGAGATTGGGGACCTCTTCAATAGTGAGGTATGGTGGAGAAATCGTTATCGTGACATCCAGGCGCGCGGGTACAGGCTGCGGTCTCGATATCACCCTAACTGGCAACCGTCTTGGAGGGGGTCAGGTAAGGACTTTTTCACCGCTGAGGATGGCCTGCCTATCATTGTAGGTATACTCTGCTCGGTAATTCTAGCCCTCACGAGTTGCCTAGTCACGTGCTACGATGGATGCTGTTCGTATAGAAGATGGTAGACAAGTCATGCTCAAGAAGGTTCTTACTGAAGAGGGCCCCCATGAGCTATTGATCACCCAGCTGTTCTCTTCACCGGGGCTCAAGGGAGACCCTAAGAATCACTGTGTTCCGTTGCTCGATCTTATCGAAACTGGACCTAATGGCAGGAAGTTAATGGTGATGCCATTCTTGCGTCCTTTCAAGGATCCCAGTTTTCAAACATATGGAGAATTCGTAGATTTCTTTATGCAGATCAGCGAGGTTTGGACCGAACGTCATCGAACATGTTTGGCAGATGATTTCTGACGGGCTCTGGTCAGGGCCTGAAATTTATGCATGAGCGAAGAGTTGCGCACCGGTGGGCCTGGCACTAGTAGCCCCCCCACCAAAAAGGGACCTATGACTCAAATATTCGCAGGGATTGCACAGAGAACAACATCATGTTTGACCCGTCGGGGATGTTCCCCGATGGCTATCATCCGGCACGACTCGATCGGAGCCTGAACTTTAAGACAAGACCGAAATGCTACACCCGGACAGAGCGACCTCCTCGTTATTACTTGATCGACTTTGGGTTGTCTCGTCGGTATCCCTCACGGAATGTGTTGGATGAACCTCTACGTGGTGGTGATAAGTCCGCACCCGAACATAATCATGGCGCAAGGCGCTGTAACCCATTTCACACCGATATCTTCTACCTTGGCAATCTCGTTCGCGAAAATTTTATGAGGGTAAGACCAACACATCTTCAGTATTTCAAGAAGTTGACGAGATATTGTAGAAGTTCAAGGGCTTTGAGTTTATGAAAGAGTTAGTTGACGCGATGACGGACGGCAATCCGGCAAAGCGACCGACGATCGAGGAAGTCGTCCAGGAGTTCGGTGACATTCGTAGCTCCTTGAGCTCAATCAAGTTGCGCTCCCCCATCACACCGAAAGAGGACCCCACATTATTTACCGTATTCCGGCAGGCGAGGCAGCTGACTCGTACCTTCTTGTATGTAATTCACCAGAGACCTGCTATCCCAATGCCTTCATGACCTAGGACATTGTCATGGTTCGCCAATTTTGCAAATCACTGAGAAACCCAATTATCTCCACCCATCCGAGCCCTTGGATGGCATAACTAGAGTGGGAACGTATCTGTTTGAAAACTACTAACGAGATACTGCCCGCAGAGCCATAGGGCTGGTACGTGTTATTGTTACGCCACACATGTACACATCACTCGTCTCTCCAAAAACATGAACTCGGCATGGTCGGAATTAGAACTTGGAAGAAGAAATCATTAGAGAAGCCGGGGGATCCACCTAGCCGGCAAGGCGCTGTGGGTGGAGGGGTACAGTAAATGGAAAGCGAAGATTCTGCATATTGTAACTCAGCTATTGAAAAAACCGGGAGGACCTTAGGTGAAGAACGTATTTGAACCGATCAACAATCAAAAGATGACCGGAGAGTAGAAATTCGTGGGGTTAACGGGGTAACAGGAGACCAAAAATAACCCGGTCCACGTGTTTGGCACAAGGCCGGAGAATCGCTATACTCAAAGACATAGTGTTGTAGAATGAGACGTCCGAGTCAGTTGAGGTCACTCTCCTGGGTGACACGCTGTGGAGAAATTTAAACATCATCTGAAGAGAAGATGTGTAAACCAAACCTTGACAGTTTTCAGAGTCTCCTGGGCTTTGTCGAGGTACAGTCGAGACTGTTTTGATCGACGGATTGCGCTCTTCTTCTCCATACCGTGTTGGTAGTCACTTGCGCTTCGATCCAAAGTAGTCAGGTGTCAGTAGGTGTATGGGTAATGAACGATTGACGCCCCTCTTACATTGTCAACAACCCCTGTGCCATAACGTAGTTATCTTTATCTGTAGAAGACTTGCGTTGTTCCAGCAGTTCGCCAGCTTCCTCCAAGAGCCCATCGGCCTGTCTGGCCTGTTCAGATGGTAGCAAATCTTGCAGGTTGCGCATGTTTTGTGCCTTCGGTAGAGAGTGAGCAACATTAAACTTTGGCCTTAAATATTAGGAACGAAGGCAGACAGCTGTACAGGCGCCTTTTCTTGACTAGCCATTCGGAGATGAGGCCTGCATGCGCTGAGAAAATCAATGGGACAATAAAGCCGCTGAGAGAATCACAATTGGCATATCACCGTCCGAGAGTTCGAAGCGCGTTCATAGGGGTGGCGGCACCCAATTCGGCAAAGTTACGATATCCTCATGTCTAACACGTTGAGCTGTCGATAATAATAGCGCTGAGCGCCGAGACTTCTCATACGGAGAGCAGCTTTACGAGTCAGGAAAGTAGTACGGGAAATGTTCTTCAGTGAGCCATGGACAGCCTAGATTCGGTTGCTGCGTTGACTGTTATGGGTTACAGTATTAGGATTGTGAAATGCGGGGTCAGCAAATGGGCGTCTGTCTGGCTCGTGTAAACCCGGGACCGCAGTTTGTCACATTTGGTAAAGATCAAGTTGCGTCGCATCTCTCCGTGCTCACTTTTGTGTAAATTCCAATGTAGGGCCCAACCTTGTGACCCCTTTATGCATACAGCAGAACATGAGTTCAGGGTTGTTGGCAGGTCCAGCAAGAATTAGCGGTAGTTATTTGGTTATCACTTGATGCCAGAGTGATGTCGCTCCCGAAACTATTCCGAAGTCGAGGGATCCTCGCTTGCGAAAAGGAAAACGATAGAAATCCCGTTACCTGTTGCATCGTCAATTTCAGCGATAGTAAGCGTCACCTACGGAAATATCTTCGTCTGAGGAGCTCGTTTGGGGAGAAACCAGTCGCGTCGTTGTTGATTGCCACGTGACGGCTCGGCTTGCGCCACACGAACGCGGCGACGAACGAGTTGGCAACACGACATTGCAACACGAGATTCACTAGCAGGCCATGTGGTCGCACGCAGGCCTGCCCGAGTTCCAATGTTCAAGCTTCAAGTTCTACATGAGAGCTCGAGACTGGAGATACCCTGGTGTTGTAACCGAACCAGTAGTATAGGCTATGTTATTGCAAGTGGTTTCGCCTGCAGTGTTGTCCGACTGTTGTCCGATCCCTGTCTCCATGGTCACTCATTGCCTGGTAGGTCAACTCCCGAGTTGCCCACCCATGTGCACAGGCTGTGTCCTGTCACACATGTTTTCGGTGAGCACCTTGCTTGAGGCTTCAAGCTCCTTCTCCTTTACACCCAACTCTCCATGGTATGCCTCCTACAATAGCAATCGCACAACCTCTCCGACTAGCGACCGATAACCCTGAATCCCTCGGGAGCACAAGGCAAAAAGGAACACTGGTAGCAAGCGAAGAGTGGTGGCGGGACAACTACAACGACCTTGAGAGGCGTGGTTACAGACTCCGTCCTCGGTATCACCCTCTTTGGGAGCCATCTTGGGTCAAATCAGGAAAAGATTTCTACACAGTAGAGGATGGGCAAGCTACAATTGTAAGGTTGTCGTATTTTCCCTAATTTACTTGCTCAAGTGGTAGTGAAAGACGAGAGCTGTTATGGACGCCACGCGTGTACAGGATGACCGCCCAGTTATGCTCAAGAGAGTGTTTCCAGAAGAAGGGCCCCACGAACTCGCGATTACTATGAAATTCTCATTTCCACAACTCGCAGAGGATCCTCGCAACCATTGTGTACCACTCTTAGATGTTATTGAACTGGACGGCCCCGAGTCTCACAAACTAATGGTGTTCCCGCTTCTGCGCCCCTTTAACCGTCCTCAATTCCAAACCATTGGCGAATTTGTTGCTTTTTTTACCCAAATATGCGAGGTGGCCAAATTCACCTATTGTGCATCATGCTGATCATGTTAAACGGCCGGCCGTCTAGGGTATCCAATTTATGCATGAGAGGAACGTAGCTCACCGGTATGAACCATTTCATCGCTTGACACGGTTTAAGTCTAATAGCCAATTGAGTGACTGCACGGCGAATAACATAATGTTTGATCCGTCTGGGATGTACCCCAATGGGTTCCACCCAGTCAAGATCGACCGAAAGAGGAACTTCAAGGGCAAAGCGACTGCCTACACCAGGACCCATCGTCCTCCCCATTACACCCTCATTGATTTCGGTCTGTCTCGCCAGTACTCCACGCGGGATGTCACAGACCGTCCGCTACGTGGCGGTGACAAATCAGCTCCCGAACATCGAACGCAATGGCCGTCCAATCCATTCCAAACAGACATCTATTATATCGGAAACTTGGTACGCGAGGACTTCATGAAGGTATGCTTCATCAAATCAGCCGACCCAACAATTGACCCCCATCTATCTAAGAAATACCGGGGTTTCTGGTTCATGAAAGATCTAATCGATGACATGACCAATCAACGTCCAGCGGATCGTCCTCGAATCGAAGAAGTTATTCAACGATTCACTGACATCCAAAAATCCTTAAGCAACATCAAGTTGCGGTCTGCCTTGACGTCGAAAAGCGTGCCCCGGATAATTTGTATGGGCAAGGAGGCAAGACAGCATCTTCGCACGATCCAGTACATGTTCCTGCGGAAGGCCGCCATCCCAAACCCGTGACATATTCAGTCAGTTTACCTTTCATCTTTTCCGTCTGTAAGTGGCCGATGTATGGATCCAAGGACGCAAGTGCAGACCACACCTCAGTACGTACCGCCTGGATCGGCTGAGGTGCGAACAGTGAGTAGGTGGATTTCCTTTTCTCCGCTATCTCTTTTCCTGGACTCTTGTTGGTGTGGGTGGTGTGAGTTCGTATTCGTATGTGTTCAAATGTGTAGCCCTTACATAATCGGAGGGAATTCCTTCGCCTGTATGATGTGATGTCGCTTCGTTTAATGAGTCACTCCCATGATCGAAAGTTGTACTTGTTTATGGGCCTCGACTTGGTTACGCACAACCGAAGGTCGATAGGCATCGGCCCAAGACGACATTATACCGAGGACTCAAATAAGGCAAACCAAAACGACCTGGTAACTATGTTTCTCAGAGTGCCTGGCATTGTCGGCCTCTCGACACCTCTGTGGGAACGCTGAAACCACTTCACACCTCGTGTTGTGCCTTCTGTCGTGTGAGTTCACAGGAGTCTACTCGGCTTAGCGATGGATCACATTGCCTGTGCCCTGTCACAAGCAGCATCCACCTTCTCTCGTGGCCAAGAACTTTTCAAAGTTATGGAACGACGTGGGACTCCAGCATGATCTCTGTTGTCATGGGAGGAATGGTTAGACAGGTTCCTCACGTACAACGAATGTCTTACCGTCCTCCGTTGAAGATCTCGCATCGGAGCTGCCACAGCGGGTCGCAGTTTCGCAATTCGAGGCCTTGACTGCTGAGACTCTTCAGCGCGCTGAGATGATAGGAGTAAACCTCCTGGTAGTTCTCATAGGTGAAGGGAATTCCGATCCAAGGGCCATTACTCCACTCATCGATACAGCATTCTAACTGTTGGCGTTGAAAAAGGAACCAGAGATATTGCTTGCCATCGGAAATGTCTCACCGCTGCAAGCACAAGCGCAATGGCTTCATATGGCATGGGATTGAATTCGTTGGAGGATATGACGCCATCGCTAGAGCGGTCGCTGAACCAGATGACATTGATGGCTTGCTGGATAATGCGGTGGCGGTACGGTAACGGAGGTTCTTCATCGCTATTACTGAAAGTTCCGTCTGTCTTTAATACCCGGGCGCGCTCAATGTTGCGACTTAGACTCTCTGCAGCCTTGCTCGTCTCAAACCCATAATATCTTTCTACGAGTGGTGTGACCTTATCCTTCACGGTGGTGCGAAAGCGAGGGCCAAGGCTTGCGAGCTGTGTGCATTAACCATGAGAAAGGGGGAGGCCAACTCAGAGCTCACCCTCTCCATGAGATCAGGAGGCGGAACAATGTTATTTCCAGTCTTGGCGCATGCCATGGTCCACACAGACAGTGCCCAGCTCGATTCCTGATCAGGGTTTGGAAATGGATCTCTAAAGCCGAAAAAGGATCGATAGGTAGCCTCCGCTATGCGAGCCACACGTTCTTGTTGTTCGTCGTAGATCTCGTGGGCGGACGCGAGATTCTTGGCTCGTTCGGAGGTCGTCTATACACGTCGATTAGTCCCAATCCACCTTGGAATTGAGAATGAGGACCTTAGCAATGCGATATGTCTCCTTAGCATACTTGCAATACATCATCGCGTGAGATATCTTCGAAAAGCCGCGCTTCAAATCCAATCCAGCTCTCATCTCCGTTGTTCTGGACATGCAAACGTGAATACCAAGCGATAAAATGTCATGCGAACGAAATAAGCCAACATTGCGAGATAGTTCTGAAGAGTGGTCAGATCACTGCGGGGGATAAAATCTTTCCATTGATCACGAAGGCTTCGAGCATCGTCAAGATACTCGTCGCCCATCCTTGCCTGTGTAGATGGGAGATACATAGTCATCGCTACAGACGTTTTATTGTTGTGTTACAAAATGAACCGTCGGTAAAATTTGATGGCTTCGACGTCGGCGGACTCGAAGGAAGGGGCGCGGGTCAGGCAATGGTGTGGGGAGAGGCGGCGTGGCGATATGGGTGACCTTCAAGTTTGACGGCTAAGATATAGCAGGAGCCATGCCAAATTACACGTGCTAGAGGGCATATCTTGAAAGTTCTCCTAGTAGCAGAATTTCCGAAAACTAATCTTGGCACTGCAACGTTCCAGGTTGATTTGACAACGTGCCTCCCCCGAAACGAGCTTCTTCACCTCTATCACTGGCAGAGGGTAGTGATAACTTGAAAGCCCAAAGTTCCTACCACGTAGCTTGGGAGATAATACAAGACACGTTGGATTGGTGCGTGAGAAGAACGGAGTACACTCTGCCATGTCACGGTCGTTGTCACGGTGGGCACACTCGCGGTCCTTCAGTGCCATGGTAACAGCAACCTAGCACCCATAGCAGACTGGGGTTACTGTTGGTTTAGAACCATTGGATGAGTAAATACAATAAAGACACCTGAGAAGAGTTAAGCTGAATATTTTTGCAGAAAAAAACCCGGAATAGGGAAAGATGCTGGACTCAGATCCCTCAGACAATTACTGCACAGTAAATCTCACTATCTACACCAATCCCGCGTGTCGGGCCATGGCTTTTGCCCCTAAAGTTAGTTGTAGATATCTTTAGAGTCGAACTTGAGGGAGAGGAGATACACGCTCACGCGAGAGAAGGGGGGCCGGGATAACACTGAATTGTCCTTGGCCTTGCATAGGCCCTTTTATATGAACTTACAGTGTACCTAGCTCATTGGTGTAGCAACGACGAGCAACAGAGAGAAATTCCAAGACGGAGGGTAAGAGCGCAGGGGGAGAGGTGTCAAGTCGTAAAATGGCCACAGTGCAGTAGTGTTGGGCATTGGGGCTGGAATGCAGGGACCGGCCCGCTTCCTGTGCGTGCAACAATTAG
>QLOT01000590.1:0-13262 GCA_003313875.1 Russula aff. compacta
TGTTACATAGCCCGCCGTACTGTTCAAGACACATCGTCCCTCAGAGAATTAGATGATGCCCTTTCTCGATTTCACCAACATCAACTCATCTTCCAGGAGTGTGGAGTCTGTCCGACTGGCTTCTCACTCCCTCATCAACATTCACTCACACACTATTCACGGCTCATTCGAGCTTTTGGAGCCCCCAATGGGCTGTGTTCTTCTATCACAGAGTTGAAGCATATCAAGGTGGTGAAAGAACCCTGGCGGTGTTCTAGCCGATATGAGGTGCTCGACCAGATGCTGCTAATAAATCATCGGCTGGACAAGTTGGCCGCTTCTTGTGCTGACTTTGACGCAAGAGGGATGCTAGCAGGAGATTGTTTGGACAGTTTACTCCCAGTGCTCAGTGAGTTCAATTGTCTAAGAGAACCGCTGTACAAAGCTCCTTACAATGTGAAGGTCATAACAACGACGCCGGCAGTAACTCTCAGACCAACCGTTGTTCCACTCATCACAATGACGATGATGAAGATGAAGACGAAGGCGTTGATGATGATGGAGGTGAGCAGGTGCTTGCTAATACAGTGCTAGCGAAGACAGTATGTATGTATATCTCCAATTTTGATTATTCCATCTACTAATGTTGCATCATAGCAGGGAAAAAGCTTACCGCAGAGGAACTTGCGAAGCAACTTCACCGGCTGTATTTTGTAAGCCTTATCTGCCAATTCCTGTTTAGGCAACTCCACCCCAACACTTCGTCTGAAGCTCCCTTTCTCAACCTCCCCGAATTTTATGGCAAGATTCAAGTTTATCTTTCTGCAATTGTGACGTTCTGTGCACCTAGTGATCTTAGCGGGATCGGTGGGATGTGACATGAATGGATCCGGGCAACACCCAAATGGCGAAAAGGCCTTGGGCGATACGACTGCATATTTATACAAACTGGCCCCAAGCTCAGCAGCATGCGGGGCCTTGATGTGGGTCGTGTTCGGCTTTTCTTCTCTTTCAGTTTCCAAGGAAATTTCTATCCTTGTGCCCTTGTGCGCTGGTTCTCTCGTCTTAACGATCAACCAGACGAAAACACAGGCATGTGGGTTGTAGAACCTGAGTCAAACGATGATGGCTCACCTCATGAGTCCATCATCCACCTCGATTGCATCTTCCGTGCCATACATCTAATTGGGGCGTACAGTGAAAGCTTTCTGCCTCCTAATCTGACTCTTCATAACTCTCTTGATGCTTTTGAAGCATATTTTGTCAACAAATACATCGACCACCATGCTTTTGAGATCGCCTTCTGACCTGGCTCTCAGTTACCGTGTCCAGCACAATCTACAACACCATCGTCATCTCCATGTTCGCCTTCCTGATGCTGAGGTGCTGTTGGTAATGTCTATATTCAATCTGATTATCTACGGAGAGTGCTGATGATACTATCTCGAAGGTTTTTTAAGGAGGTGCAGGCCTCAGAGCTCTCTGTTTTTACATATCAAATACCACGTGACAATTTCAAGTTATATTTGCAGTTATTTTCTTTCTTGCGTGTGTCTCATAAGCGTGTAATTGTGGGCTAAAACCGTTAACCGTTCGTTCCACATACCGTTCTCACCAGTTCCTCATCCAAACCGCTCCACACTGCTCTTACATTCACATTCCAATCACTCTCCTTCAATGTTCAACAGAATCCTCGTGACTTTAAGAGCACTATTGAACTGGGCAAGGAGGCTACAAAGGATGTGGCCCTGGTACTATGGGGACATGTAAGTACTTCCTCATTTCTGATCTCTGCAGTGATTGATGATGAAAACAGCCCTGTCATCATCTTTGGCGCCCGACCCGGATCTTGACTTAAGCAGGGAGTAGGCCGTTCATAGGAGGTATGTCGTCGCCCTTGTAAAATCACAGAATGCTTATTATTACCAGTAAAACTCTTTTTCTTTCCAAGTAGTATAGCAAATATTGTTTATAGTTGATTCTAAAGCTAGACCGTTCCAATCGCACAGCTGAAAAAACGGACACCGAGTCCGCCCCCACAGGTTGTGCCCGTGCGGTTGCACCATCTTAACTGCGGTTTTTTTGGTTCGCTTTTCTGTACAAAATTTGTTGTACTACTGTCTGATGATTTGATATCATCCCTACCAGCCCAGCATGTCGAACAGCGACTTGAAAACCTCTCAAGATGATATTCCTTTCTGTTTTGCAGTGACATTCTGCATCGTCATATTCAGTCAACGCTTTCGATGCTTTCGACACTTCTGTTGGGTAATTTAAATGGTGATGTGACTTCGCTCTCGCAAACCGGTGCTGTGATAAAGGTTTGCAGCGACATTCTGCATCATCATATTCGGTTGACACTTTCAACACTTTGGATAATTTAAACGGTGAGGTGACTTCGCTCTTGCAAACCGGTGCCGTGATAAAGTCAGACACAGACTTGACTTTGGGGCTTGCTTTGGCCGTGATGGAACCCTCAGCATGAACAGGCGCTCTCAGACAGATCACAACCGCGAGCAAGGCGAAACTGGCAAGATACGCAAAGCTATGTCGCCTCATTTTGTCTTTTCCCTCTTATTCCGAGCCTCGACGTCACGTCTAGCTCAGATATGGCATCACAGAGCTGCATGGTTAGCCAGAGTTCCAGCCTCCAATTCTCTGTTAGCATCGTGAAAGGAAGTTTTCCTTAACACATATCTTAGTCTTAACATTCTTAAATTTTCCTTACAATTCTTTGCATACATCATGAAAGGAAGTTCTCCTGAAAAGATGCTTAGTGCGCATCTTAGATACCTTAGTTGAAATTTCTTCTTAAAGTACTTAAATTGTCCTTAGACATGATCTGGTTAAGTAGAAATTAAGCAAAAGTGTGTGCTTAGCCTGCTTAAATGCACATTAAGGCAAATAAGGAACTTTAAGTATGCTAAGATTTTTCGGGTTTTCCTGATGCACCAGGATACACATCCTCATCCTAGCAGCGGTAGCAGAGATCACCCAAGCAAATGATGCGTCCGTCTGCAAACCGATAATGAGGCCAGACTCCAAGAAAGTCCCGACAGCTTTCTGCATATACAGGTTGATGAGCGCACAAAAAGAAACCCTCCTCAAAAGAGGTGTATGGTCATCGGCACACATCACGTTCCGGGTCCTACCACTAAAGCCTACCTGCCCAGACTACCTCTTCAGAATAAAGGACCTCCCAACGCAGTTGACAACCGAGGTACAAGATGTGATCCTAGAAGTCTGGCATGATGAGGCAATGAACGCCTTCATCAATACCATCTGTGAGCAGCAGGGGGGGGCGAGACCGCCACCAAGCAGACTAACGATACGAAATTTCATGGACACACTGACAGTAGTACACCAGGACATACGAACCCGGGGAAACATACCCACGCCATCCTTCTGCATCTACGCAGACAGGAACACCCTAGGCAACAGCAGGGCATGGATTACCATCAGAATATACCTAGCAAGCTGAGACTATGGGCTCAAGTACCAAGAACCAGGGATGAACAAAATCCCCTTCAGAAACTGTGGAATATGCCATGGCGCAGACCACCCATCGTGTAACCGGCCTGGAGTGGTGCTGTGCACCGCGCTCCTGTAAGTTCTGGAACCAGCCATATGAGGAAGTTGATGAGTCATTGTGGAGCAGTGAGTCACTGAGGAGTTGTGCTATTATTGTACGATACAAGAGTCATTGTGGAGTGTTCTATTACTGTACCAGATCATGACTCACTGTGGAGTAGTTATTCTTAGGATACCTAGTCATAGTGGAGTAGTGCGCTGGCATAGTTATTCTTAGTACTTGTCTTGTAGTTTAAGTAAGGCTCCTTGACATCCTTGAGACGGCAAGTTGAGTCTCCTGTCTCAATTCAAATCATTCCCCTTTCCCCTTTCCCTCTACTTCAAAGGAGTGGCTACTGCATTGAACGGCACGCAAGTGTTGTAGTGTCGTCCCCTGGGGAAGCGAAGACCAAAGAAGAAAGAAAGGAAGAGAAAGAGCAAAAGGAAATGGGAGAAAGAGAGCAGTGCCGGGTGCACTCGAAGGACTCTCTGCAGGCAATCAGGGTGAGAGAACGGTGCCATGTGCGCCCTAAAGGACTCTGTATTATCATCAAGTGAAACTAGTTCTTTAAATACAAGTCAACCAATACCGAGAGCCAATCCTTCTACTCCATTCACGTTGGCCCGCAACGGTGTGAGGCTGACGAACACGGGTGATACAGACGATGTGATGCCACTCGCACAGGGGAGGCGAGTGGCATTGAGTGTCTTGAGGGGGGCCAGAGCGATGCCAACAGTGAGTGGCATGGCAGTTGGGCTGTGCAGTGCTCTGATGCGCGCGGGACGAGGTGGCAAGGGTGAGTCTTGAAAGGATTCTGAAGGAAGCCCTTTTGTATGGGCGTAGCAGTGTAGACGGAGCGAGACGAGAGCTTGCGTTTGGCGTCCAAGCTTGGGCAGCCCAGACCGGCACGTTCTGAGCACATGGTAAGGCCGATCCTTACAGCATTGTAGTGCAGCAAGTGGTAACTCCTACTCTATCAGACTTCTAAGTTGCTGCGAGACTTAGCTCAACTACTTGAAGAACTACTAGGCAACTATCGACTTGGTCTATTTGTTGTGGCCAAACCCTTGGCAGTGACATTAGACTCAACTTTGTTCAAAACGGCTAGCAGCAGCCAGAAGAAAGCCTACAGAGCAACTATCCTTGCATTGGAAGAAGTGGGTATAACAAGACCCAATACCCTCATAGCAGTCCTAGGCACCACACATCCAAAGAATAGGAGAGGACACACTATCACACTAGTGTGCAAAGACAGCAACAAGAAGATTGAATCAAGCCTCAGACAAGTATGCCTGTATCAAGGATGGTGGACAGCAGTCCAGTGGGATTCATTGAACCAGTGGTACGAAACCACAGAACAACTCAACACATTGCACAAGTATGACTCTACTAGCCAAGAAGGTGACAGCGACATCTCCAACCAAGGCTCTGAAGACGAAGACGAACCAGAGGAACCGGAGCAAGAAATTGACACTCAGATCAGAGAAGCACCCATCAACCCGGAAGTCAAGAATAGCCCCCTAACACCACTCTTGCACACACTGTCCCCAATAACCGAAGAACCAACCATGATGACCCAAACCCAGACAACAGCAGCATTCACATCTTCGACCCCAATCTCAGTCCACATCCCATCCTCATTCAGAGGATCAGAAGGACAAGGTGCAGACAGAGTGCAACGCATCACTGAAAGACTCCAGCGGGCCCTCAGACGTACAGGACCCCCTGGAGGAGGTGGTTCTGGCCCAGGAGGCCCTGATGGACCGCCAGGAGGAGGACAGCCAGCCGGCGGTCCTCCAGTGGCAGGACAACAACCAATACCAGTTGCAGCAGAGGTCAAGGCTATGGGAGGATTGCCCCAGATATTCTATGGCGATCGCTCCAAGGCAGACGACTTCATTGAAGAAGTCAAGGGATATCTACGCCTCAATTCCAATGTGGCTGGATATAACTCCCCTTACAAGAAAGTTGCATTTACCCTCACTCTCATCAAAGGCAAAGAACCAGCCCAATGGGTTAGAGACATGGGAGCCTGGCTCAATGCACTTGACCCGGTGGCAGATAACATTAATGCGCTGTGGGATCAATTCCTAGTGGAATTTAGAGAGCAATTCCAGGACACTCAAGCCCCTCAACGTGCCAGGGTCAAGCTTGAAGCCTATAAGATGAGGAACAATGACTACGATGCCTATGTAGCTGAATTCGAAGGGCTGGCCTGAAAGGCCGACTACACCCAAGGCAATCAAGAAACATTCAACATGTTCCTCAAAGGATTACCAGAGTCTATCTTGAGGGACACCCTCAAACCCCCTTTCCCCACCGATTATCAATCCCTCAAAGAACGAGTCAAGCACCTAGCGCAAGGAAAGTCCCTGATTGAAGGAATACTGAAGCAACAGGGATATCAAGGAGGAGGCAACACCTATCAGCGGCTCAACAATCCTATCTGACAACCCTTCTTCACCAAACCTGGAAACTACCAAGGAGGACAAGCAAGCCAACCAGCCTACAACTCTTCCACTGCACCCCCATCCATGAACAATATCCTGGTCCCAATGGACATAGGAAGAAGCCATGCCCCCACTAATTGGCGCAGTAGGAATCCTCAAGGCAATTGGAGACAACGGCCACAAACAAATAACCATAACTTCCAAGGCCGAGTAGCCCAGGGAACAGGAAGTAATGCCTGCTTCAGCTGCGGCAAGACAGGACACTTCACATGCAACTGCCCACAACGAGACACCACCAAGAAATGGGTCAATTACATGGACTTCAATCCAGAGGAAGAAGAAGACCTACCAGGCCCAGCAATGAACGACACTGTAGCCACAGTGTGTGCACACCTGGAGAAGATGTCAATGGCTGAGAAAGAACGCCTTGCCCATGAGATGGGCATAGCTGAGGATTTTCCCACTGCCTGATCAGAGCGGCACTGATTAGGCGAAGTAACAGTGACAATGTGTACATATCTGCTCGGAAATCGATGACTGTTCGATTCTATGCACACTCAATCACGAAAAGAGCCAACGGAATAGCCCTCATTGACTCAGGGGCTACAGAAAACTTCATGAACCTGCAATATGGGAAATGGCTTCAACTACCCATCAAGCAACTAGAGAAACCTAGACCACTATACAATGTCGATGGGATGGAAAACAAGAGTGGCAGTCTCAAATACTACTCAGACCTGGAAATACAGACAGGAACCCAACGCACCAAACATTGATTCTTCCTGACAGACCTAGGGGAACACAAGGCAATACTAGGCTACCCCTGGTTTGCTGCTACCCAACCCAAGATCGATTGGAAACAAGGATGGATCGACACCACCCAACTGCCAATTGTACTACGAGCTCCTAAGGCACATAAGGCTCGATTCGTCCCCAGAACAAAGAATGTCCCCTGACCACTCTATAAGGATCAATACTTCATTGGGAAAGTCACCCTGAATGCCCCAGAAGCTGCCGATGCCCCAAAAGTCCCAGAAGAATACCAGCGACATACCAAGGTGTTCAGTGAACAAGAATCGCAATGACTCCCACAGTACACCGTATGGGATCATGCTATTGAACTCCTACCCAGTGCACCTTCTACACTACCAGGCCGACTCTATCCCCTCACGCAAGAGGAAAAACTGGAGGCCCACAAATTTGTACAGGAACATCTGTCCAGAGGCACCATTTGGAACTCCAAGTCCCCCTATGCAGCTAGTTTCTTCTTTGTCAAGAAAAAGGACAGCAAACTACGACTGGTACAAAACTATCGACCTATCAATAAATGGACCAAACAAAACCGCAATGTATCCCCTCTGATTCCCCAGGTGATCGATCAACTTAGTGGATGTACACTCTTCACTAAGTTTGATGTGCGCTGGGGATACAACAATGTCCGTATCAAGAAAGGGGATGAATGGAAAGTGGCATTCCTTACCCCAGAAGGGTTGTTTGAACCCACAGTTATGTTCTTCAGCCTCACCAACTCCCCAGCCACCTTCCAAATGATGATGAACACTATCTTTCGCAGCGAGGTGGGCCAAGGTTGGTTCTCCATCTATATGGATGACTTGGCCATCCATACAGCCTGATATCCCCATGAAATGGAAGCCCAACATGTACAATGACACCGGAACTATGTGCACAGCATACTCGACAAACTGGAACAAAATGACCTCTACCTCAAGCCGGAAAAATGCGAATTTGAGCAAAAGGAGATCGAATACCTCGGAGTCATTGTAGGCAACAATCAACTAAAGATGCACCCGAAGAAGCTCCAAGGCATTGCTGACTGGACCCCCCCGAGAAATCCCACTGATGTGTGAAAGTTCCTGGGCTTTACCGGCTACTATCATTACTTTGTCCCCAATTATTCTGGCATTGCTCAACCCCTCCTGGACCTGACCAAGAAAGCCACTGTCTGGCACTGGACACCTGCCCACCAGTGAGCTTTTGAGGACCTCAAAACTCGGATATGTAGCAGCCCCATCCTCAATCAACCAGACTTTGACAAATGCATTGTACTCCAGGTTGATGCCTCTGCTTACGGCGTGGGTGCCGTACTCTCGCAGGAGGGAGAACACACCACCCCAACACTAGCTAAACATCACAAACTGGTCCTCCACCCCATTGCCTATTACTCGGCCACCTTCACACCCACTGAACGAAACTATGACATCTATGAGCAGGAATTACTGGCAGTAATGAAGGCTCTAGCTCACTGGTGACACTACCTGGGATGGACCAAGGTGCCCTTTATCATCTGCACTGACCATGCCAACCTGCAATACTGGAAGTCCCCAAGAAACCTAAACTAACGAACAGCCAGATGGCATGCAGACCTACAAGAATATGACTATGAACTGGAATACATACCTGGGAAGACTAACACCACTGCTGATGCGCTATCCCAACCCCCAGGAGTGGACCAAGGAGCGGAAGACAATAGGGATATCATCCTGATACCCCTGCACTGAATACGAGCCACCACCACTGTCACGCCCAGGCCGGCGTGTCAGTTCTTCGAGTTCGAATTCGACTAAGTCGAGAGTCACGTGACGCAATGCGCATACACTGACAAGGGTTTTGAGATACGGTCGCCTCTAACTGAGGATAGCAAGCTAGCACTTCACAAGTGGCTAGAAGACTTATAGACACAAGGCTAGTTTACAGGCACTAGAGAGCCTTCCTGAAGACCTTGTAACAACCTGGTATTGCACAGGAGAACAAGCTTGAGGCTTGTCTCAGTAGTTACTACGGTTTATATAACTAGAGGCGCTATTGTCTGTCTAAAACGGGAGAACAATAGTAACAGTCCTAATCAAGCTAACAATGGGTTTTGTGATATAAAGGGGGAACAATGAGAATCGATCCTGAAGCGGAAGACAATGGAATCACGACGTCATATCGTACAAAAAGAGGGGGAACAAAAGGAAATAGTCCTAAGACGGAATCGTGACATCACCCCCTTGTTAAGGTCCTTTAGAAGGTCATGACTTCTGAGGTACAAGTGGTGTCGTAGTTCTTGTGGTTGAACGGGGCCTGGCATGGCTTGTCGGTGACGCAGAAGCTGTGAGGGATGGGACAGTCCCATGGAAGATGGCCAATTTCAGTGCAGAGGGTGCAGCGAGAGATCTTGTTGCAATACTTGGTGAAATGCCCACGTTCTCCACACCATTCACATTCCAATTCTCCTCCTACGGCTGGTTCAACGTACCAGGGGTCGTCAATCTGAGTGAGACCTTCTTCTACGATACCGCTCTCGAAGACATCCAGCTGCGGTAGATTGTAGAAGAGACGGGGGCGGAGACGACGGTAGGCGTCCGCTTTGCTGAGTTTATGGTGGGACTCTTGGATACGCCATTGGAGGTTGTTGAAGCAGATGCGAGCTAGATTAATTTCTTCTGCCATCTTCCCGAGCTTTTGTTGAGCACGGCGGAGGCGTAGGACTTCTGCTGTGAGTGTGACGTCTCGTTCTTCGCGAATGGCCCAGTCTACGAGTCGAGTGAAGGGCTGATCTGCATGGAATAGGAAGGCTTGCTTCCTGGATAGTTCTGGACGGGGGTATGGATCGGCGCGAGCGCGAAGGGACTGGAGATACACCTGACGGTTAGCGCCACGTGTACCGCGTATGATAGGATAGGTCTCTGGGTTTCCCCAGGCAAATTGAATGAAAGGGGCATTGATGGAACCTTCTTCTATGGTGGTGCCATCAACGAGCGGGATGGGGAAATCGATAGGACGTCCTCTGGCTTCGTTATCGATCCATCCAGGGGGTACGTCGGCGGCGGGGTAGGAAGGAACAGGAGAACTGGGTAGTGGGATCAGGTTAGCGACAGCTGGTGGTTCTGTGTCGATAGTGACTGGCGCTGGTAGAGTTTCATACGTGGGGAGAGGGGAGACTGATGTGGCAGAACGTCGGTCGAGAGTAATGATGTCGGTGGGGAACGGGGTGTCGCCGCGGGGAGGTACCATAAGGACTGGTTCTGGGCCAGTTTGAGCTTCGACGGCTAGGAGAGTCAGCCTTTGAGCAATTTCGGTTTGGCCATTGTTGGTAGCCTGTTCCATGGCTGTGCTGATGGTGCGATTCAGTTGAAACTCTCTATTCTCCCGCGCCTGCGTAGCTTCCGTTTCTAGAGCGCGACGGGCTCGGATGCGGCAGACATCGTTAACGGCGACGCCATAGCGAAAAGACTCGTTGACGAGAGATTCAGACGGAGAGGGGGATCGGACTGAGCTGCGAGATGATGGGACACGGACAGAGTTGCGAGATGAATTGGAAGAGGAGCGAGTAGCAGGCATGTTAGGGTGTTTGATAGTTTTCTGAGGGAGAGAACTGAAGAGTCGTTCGGGATGATAGGTCGTATATTTATACATGGCGTCGTCCACCCGTGGGGGAAAGATAGAATTCTGCTAAGAGATCAGGCGCGTGTAAGTCTTTGTGATCGATCCATGAATCGTCAGCTGATGGATAACCCTTCCAGTGCACGAGGTACTGGATTTTACGTCCTCGCTTCCTCATGTCTTTGATCGATTCAATTTCGTATTCTTCTTCACCATCGATTAGGTCAGGTGGTGGTCTTGTGAAGGCTTGACCGTATGCTTCTGTCTCCTTATATGGGAGGAGTAGGTCGCCGTGGAACACGTTGTGAATCTTCATGGATAGGGGGAGGTCTATCTTGTAGGCACTTGATCCGATTTTTTCCGTGATCGTGAATGGTCCGTATCGCTTAGGGCTGAGTTTCTTCGATCCGGAGATATTGAAGTTTTTGCCCTCTACCCACACTTGTTCTCCCACCTTCATCTCCGCTGTCACCTTCTGTCCTTTTGTCTGTTGGATTTGTTCTAGTCGTTTCTGTGCCATATCTCTTGCTTCTTTCAGAGCTTCTAGACGTTCTTTGGTTGCTGGTACTTCGTCCGTCACTTCTAGAATAGATACTTGGGGTCTGATGCCGATCAGAAGTTCATGTGGACTTCTTTGTGTGCCATCGTGTTTCCATGAGTTGTGGGCGTACTCGGCAATGGGTAGCATCTTGGCCCAATTGTCTTGTCGTGCAGTAGACCAAGGTCGAAGGTATTGTTCTATCCATGCGTTCATTCGTTCTGATTGTCCGTCAGTTCTTGGATGAAAGGCAGTAGATAGGTTCTGCGTTATGCCTGTGGCGTTGCATAGCGTCTTTGAGAATTTGGAGGTGAAACGGGGGTCTCGGTCTGAGATGATTCGTCTGGGAAGTCCGAACCAAGGTACGAGGTGTTTCAGATACTCGTTGGCGACGCCGGCGCCATCGATTGTTTTGTGACAGGGGATGAATTTAGCCGCTTTTGTACATCCTTGATCAACGATGGTGAGGATAGCGTCGAAGCCGTCTGATTTAGGAAGGTCGGTGATAAGGTCCATTGATACGTATTGAAAGGGGCCTTCTTCTACGTGAGTGTCTAGTCGGTGTAGCGGCAGTTTAATTTGGTGTAGATTGGTTTTTGATTCTTGACAGCGGGCACATCCTTTGACGTAGTCTTCGACGAATTCTCGAAGTCTAGGTCCTTCATATTTGTTCTTCACTAAATACCAAGTATTGCTGATACCTGGATGCCCTCCTGCTGGGGAGTCATGAATATTTTGCAGGACTTTGCGTCGGAGGTGTGGGTCATCTTCAAGGAAAAGTTTGCGTAAGAAGAGATGGTCAGGGAGTAGTGTGCGTGGTTCATCGGTGTTCACCCCCTTGTTAAGGTCGATGCGACGGGAGAGGAGGTCGGCAACGGTGTTAGAGGTACCTGCAATGTGTTCAAGGGTGTAGTCATAATCCTGCAGGTATTCCATCCACCGTGCTTGACGGCCAGTGATTTTATGAGGTTCTCTGAAGTATTGCAGATTTTTGTGATCGGTTCGGACTAGGATTGGTTGGTCTGCTCCTAAGAACAGGGGGCGACCACATTTGAAGCCGAAGATGACACCAGCAAGTTCTTTATCGTGTGCATCATAATTCCGTTCTGCATCTTGAAGGCTGCGAGAGTGGAAGGCAATAGGGTGAGTGCCGTCGTCGAATTCTTGAGAGATGACGACGCCAAGCACGTAGCCGGATGCATCAGTCTCCATTATGAACTTTTTGGACCAATCTGGGGTGCGGAGGACGGGGAACGAGGTACAATCATTTTTGAGTGTTTGAAACGCGTCGTTTTCTTTGTCTGTCCATCGCCATTGGTAGTTTTTCTTGGTTAGGTCGTTCAATGGACGGGCTTTGTCGGAGAAGTGGGAAATAAAAGCACGATAGAAATTACAAAAGCCTAAGAAGCTACAAGTCTCCTTGACTGTCTTCAGTGTGGGCCAGTCAGCGATGCCTTGGACTTTGACTGGGTCCATCCTGACTTTGCCGTTACCAATGATCACTCCAAGGTACTCGACTTCCTTTTGGTGGAAGCGGCATTTCTCTGGTTTGAGATAGAGGTCGTGGGCTGATAGTTTTGCTAGAAATTGATCGACTTTTTCCTTATGGATTCTGTCGTCATCTTCTGTGGCGATGATAACATCATCCATGTAGACTCTGAGCCATCCTTGCGCGATCTCATCTCTAAATATATCGTCCATCATAGTTTGGAATGTCGCAGGTGAGTTGGTCAGGCCAAAGAACATTACTGTAGGTTCGAAGAGTCCTTTGCTAGTTTTGAAGGCTGCTTTCCATTCATCGCCTTCCTTGACTCGGATGTTGTTGTAGCCCCATCGGATGTCGAATTTGGAGAACAATTTCTTGCCAGAGAGGTCGTGAATAAGGTCGGTGATGAGCGGAAGGGGGTATTTGTTAGGAATCGTCCATTTGTTTAGATTCCTGTAGTCTTGGACTGGTCTGAATTTGCCGTCTTTCTTCCGAATAAGGAAGAATCCGCTGGCATAAGGTGATTTAGATCGTCTTATTCTCTGGAGTCGTAGATTAGTGGCGAGAAATTCTTTCTGTTCTTCTTTTTCTTTTGGCGATAGGGGATAGACTTTACAGTCGATGTATGCTGGTGTGTCTGGTTTTAAGTCTATTGCGTGGTCCCACTGTCGTCTCCCGGGAAATCGTTCAGAGGCTGTTTCCGAGAAGACTTTGCCAAAAGGGTGGTACTGTGGCGGAACTAGTTCTTGCCATGTTCGTTTAGTTTTATCAGTAGCATCAATGGCAAGCTGTTGAGCTACTGTCATTTTCCGAATGTTGGTCCTGATCCATACTTCATCTCCTTCTTCCCAT
>QLOT01000600.1:0-10061 GCA_003313875.1 Russula aff. compacta
TAGTGGGTGGGGGGGTGTAAGCCGGGGTTGAGCTGGTTGAGGACGGGGCCGGGGCACCTCCACCAAAGGACCACTGGCCCTGGACCCGACCATCGCCTAGGCCTCCAGTGAGGTATTGGAAGAGACCCTCGGTGCAATCCAGACTGGTCGGATAACAACCGGCGCACTGTGAAAGGGTGGATGAGACAGAGAACTGATATAATAGGACAGACAAGATTCACCTCATCTACGATAACGGCTTGAGCAGTCTTGCCATTATACGTGAGGGTGACAGTGGCCCCACAATATGGGCTTGGATAGGCACTGCCAAATTGCTGCGATAGGAAGTCAGCATTGCACGAAAGCCCATTGAGGAATAGAGATACTGACAGCTGCATCCAGCGCGACGACCTGAGAGTGATGAAGTTGATCAGGGCAAACGAAACCTATTTTATGATGATCACTCACCCAATCCTTTGGCCCATAAGAGCCGCCACAAGCTGTACTGCAGAGAGAGAATTATAGGTATGGAAGGTATGGGCAGAGAGGAGAAATGAACGTACAGGCCAACGGTAATATCATACCATGTGAATGAGCCGGTAAATTCACGTTTCTGGAGAACGTCACCACGGGCGCGGAGAGCTAGGTCTACATGACGATGGGCATGATTGCCATGGTGAGCAGAGAGGGCATATAGAGGGAGTGAGAGGGCAACGAGAATAGATGCTAAGGAGGGCATTGCAATAAATGAAAGAAGGGGAGGGAGGGAAAGGAGAGGATGGACGACAGAGTGAGACCAAAGGACGACGACGGTAAGCGGTGAGAAAAAACAAAGGGGGATGAGGCGAGCCAACGAACGAGTCAAGGTAACGACGCATTTAATAAGCGGTCACTAGGCGCTCGTTTCCCTCCGAGCCGCCGCACACACCCTCACTGTCAAACTCCCTCTATGCACATGAAATGCACAATTGAACATCCATTTGTGCAATCAGGGTATTATGCATTATGGATCAGTACGAATCCATAATTTTCTGGTCATGATTGTCGTCTCCAAACAATCACATATGGGTCCATACGTTGAGGCCGTTGAGGTATCTCGGCGAGGGGGTGCTATCTTTATTGTACAACGTAAGAGGAAGCATGCACCGGAATCGATAAAGCTATCAAGCTATGAAGGTCCGTGCTACGGCATTGTCCAAGTGGTCGTGGACCGCATTGGCTCCGCTGCCGTGCCAAGTACATTCACCTACCCCAATGGTAACCCATCCAACTGCAAGGGTGCAAGTAACCAGTCTCAACATGCCTCTCTGCTTCAGGCTGGTTTGAAGCCGCCGCTAGCGTACGTCCGCAATTCATGCTGCACATCCATCGTACAGCGTGATGTCCTGTCTCCTCAAGTTGCCCGTGTTCATCGCGAAATGCCGTTAGACAATTGGGAAAAAATTTGTTTGCCCTGTCCCGATGCAATACCAGTTTGGAGGAATCTGTCTACCGAACAAGTACACCTCCACATGTGGGTACGCTCACATGCACGCTCAAGCACCTCGGAACCGTTGTGCCTTGTTGGGGGATGTTGAAAAAGCTAGATTGTCTCGATCACGTGTTGGCAGCCGTACACGGCTGACAGCATCTGGACCGCCAGCCTGTCTGAGTAGAGTAGTCATAAAGAGCACACAGGGTGTTCGAGCGGCGCGCTGCATGGTCCATAGATCATATTAAAGCGGAGAGTAGGCCCTATGAGCCACCGTGTTTAGGCATGGAGAAGGCGAAAGGAGGACTCGAGTTCGTTATATCAGGGAGGTCAAGAAACAAACAGGTAGCCCACCGTGGTTAGAAACGTTTTTACCTTGCGTCGCGTGAACGACAAGGGTCCCATGAACCTGCAGGATGGTCACAGGACTAATGGTATAGCGGGGGAAGCCGCGATGCAATGTGATCGTTGTGCCGCAGTGCCTAATTTGTTTACATTCCATCGTATGTGTGCGGCCCCGGTCTCGTTTCGCTATGAAAACATCAGACGACGCGGCCAAGATTGATTGATTATCTGCGGAATTAGTGATGGGATCTATGAGAGCTGGGACTTCCGGGTATTCTAAAAAAAGTATAAGCGTCATCTGACACCTCTCGTTGGCATGATGTGTACTGTATTCCGCTCACATCCTCAAAGCGCGTCAATTCGAGTCCCTTCCTGGGACGTACACTCACATGCACACTTGTAGGTTGTGAGAGAGCCTAGAAGCCGCAGTCGTCGTCATGGAGGAAAATTGGTGACCACTGTCACAGAGACGCGATCACATGCAGTCCCATGCACCATTTATAGTAATCGGTATACTTGTTCTAGAGATAATGTCGGAATTTTGCACTGGTCTGCGGCACTAGCCGTGGGGAGCACATGTCCCCTCCCCTCTAAGAGCCAAAAAAACAAAACAAAGCAAGTCAGTGGTCAAGTCGGGATGTATTTAGTCGCAAGGATAAACAGTTGCGGATGGGGAATCCGGAAGACCTGTGGTCCTACAGTAATTCCGACGACACGAGGACACAAGACAAGTGGGGAAGCCAAGCAAGCCGGTTGCGAGGCTTTGAAGCCGAAATACTGAAACGAGGCACTTCTTTCACCTCGATTGATCCAATTGGCCTCGAGCTACCTTTGTGGAGAGGTATGCATGGCCGCCAGAAGTGAGTGTGGGTGGCCAGGCCAGTGCCAGTGGGAGAAAGCCACCACGGCCTACAATCCGTACAGGGATTCCGATGCGTGCATGTTACGTGTATATCGGTAACTACAGCAGCAGGCAGGGTCGCTTTCGCCTTGCGGTTTGCTTGTAGCTGCAGTGCGACCCCCAACGAACTCGTAAAGCGGCGTTACGGTAGTACTTGTTGTCACGGGTTGAGCTTGACTTCGCCAGTGCACCCATATATCATACGATAGGAACATTACGTGTATATATATACACACAGTACACGTTCAATCGGGCTCCCCAGAGCTGCACACACCAACTAAATTTTTTTTGTACCCCCACGTTTTATGCATACATACAACCCCCATTTGAACACGTGTATGAGGTGCAGAGAACACAGTGCTGTAATCATCACGAAAGTGCGGGTATCTTAGCCCACGAGCGGTGTAGGACTTCAGTCACGTCCGCGTACACTGCATTATCGAGCAAAACGCGAAACTCATGCAATATATATTGGCAGCGGCGCACATTCGTTTGATCGACATCACATTATAAAAATCGGGAGTTGCAGTTATTATAACTATAACTTGAATGTGTGTGGAATGTAGAATGCACGTGCGCCAGTCAGCACTCCTCGTCCTATTACCACCACCCACTGTACACAGTGTCCGATGAATGCGGATGAATTCGCGTCCCAGCCAAAATCCCAAAAGAAGGCCTCTCTACCGCAGCTACTACCTTGCCTTTGCCGGCGTCGGCGGGGTCAAAATGAGTTGCAGCAGCTCGGCGTGCGACAGCGGTGATCCACTTTCCGATTCAGAGTCGACCGCGACCACGGTAACGTCTACAAAGATGGGCTGGTTCGGTTCCAGATTGAGCGACGCCCGCAGCACCGGCGGCGGCAGCGAGCGCCCTCGCCCTTGCTCCCTCTCCCTCTCCTCCTTCTCCTTTGCGGACGAAGCTCCGAGTGTTTGTTGTCGTTGTTGTTCGAGTTGATCGTGATCGTCGGCGACTCCTCGGAGGAGCGTCGGTTTGGTTGCTTTACGTCGTAGAAGCAGGAATTGGACCAGGAGCACGCAGAGAGAGACTAGGAAGATCCCTGAGAGAATGCTGGCGAGTGCGATCGCTGCGAAGGACGGGCGGGCATCGTTCGGGTGGTGGTGTGGTTAAAGTTTATATAGTCAGTCAGCCACCAGCCACAAGCACGCAGGGGTCCCCGAGCGAGCCATCGTGGGCGCAGGACTCACAGGGAGAGATGTTGCCCGAAGGATCCATACTGTAGCGACAGGATATTACAAATGAATGAGAGATTTCTACGAGTGAGGGGGGGTACGAGGGCAAACCGTGGTTTCAAGTTGTCTTTCGCGTTTGGGTTTGGCATACGTAGATTAGATAAGATGTTGACAGCACTGTGATCTCTGATCTCAACACCAGATTCTGGGTGATAAGCCAATCAGAATTGGGGATTTTTCCCAAATGAATTGCCCAGCGTAATGCTCTCGTGTACCTTTCGTCCTCTTCTCACCTAGTCACTAAATTAACTCTAACCTAAGTGAAGACTGAGATAGTTACGCCAGTTGGGATGGATACAGGGTCGTCTGGCCATGACCTAACTAAGCTATTGAGCTCCAATCGAATTAGCAGCCACGCGGATCTGTCCCTTAGTTAAAGATAACTCGGGGGCAAGAACTTGTCGACGAGGAAGACCAAACCAATCACAAAATGTATGTTTCAAATGATCAGGCCTATCAAGGGCCACATGACAACATACGATCGTTCACGATGGGGGAAGGTACGAGGTGCTACATGCCAGTGCACGCTGGCAATTACATCAGATACGTAACGTATTTATAGTTCCTTCTTTGCGACGTCAGTGGATTCGTTTGGGCTCGTCCGCGAGGTATCTACATTACAAACACCGTATCAGTACCAGCACAAAGTCTACACGTTTCCCCTACCATTCTTAAGCGCGTATAATACAAATCGGATGTGGACTGCCTAAGATTCCGAAACGCGTAAACTAATCTTCATTAGCTTCATTCTTCATCATCGGACGAGAAACTATCTTCGTCGCTTGCTCCCAGATCTGACTCCCCAACACCCCACGTTTGGGGCTCGCCGGTACAGCAAACTGGTCCCAACGCTACGGTATTCAAGACTGCCAGCTGCTGCGGCGTTATGTAACAGCCGATGAGTGTGATCTTTGGGACAGTCCATTCTAGTTCTAAGCGTCGTGTTAGAGCACGCGTCAAGGTAGAGAAGAGCTGGGCGTCCCCGAGTGGAAACGAGAAGTGGGCGTGTCTGATCGTCAAAGATGTGAGGTTGGGCAAGGCGATCACGTTTCCTCCACCGAGCGACGACACGTCCGTGGCGTGCAGGTCGTGGAACGCATTCATAAAACCGTACGAATAACCGCCCGATAGCACGACCGTCTCGACACGGGATAGGCGAGGTAAAACCTTAAGCCATTCTACATCTTCTTGGTGATCCTCACGGCAAAACAACGAGGCACTGAAGTGTACGATTCGGCTTGATGGTAGGCTGGTTAGAAGGTTTCCCAAATCTGTGGAAATCACGTCTTGCCCCGAGGGAGGGGGGGACCATATCAGGGACATGTCAAGACCGAGTTCCTCGGAATCTACTGCAGGGTAGGCAGTAATTGTCATGCTATTGTCGTGCGGTCGATTTATCGATGCAACGTAGGGAGATTCTTGTTTATCGAGCTGACTAAAACTAGAGGAGATGATATTTGCTAGAGGAGGAACAGCCAACGTGACTGCGGGAGCCAGCCAAGTTGTTATTGTGCTCAGGAAGACCTGCCTACAGCGTGGCATGACAAAATGGCGTATGAGGTTCGCGCAATCTAGCACGTATCCTTTAAACGAGAGATAAAATAAATGTTCGAGTTCAAGTGGCGCAATGTCATGGGGAGGCAGTGTTCTGGTGCTGGGGGGGAGCTCCGAAATTGCATGAATGAGGGTAAGACTTTCCAACTTGCTCATTGACCGTAAAAGGGAGAGAATGCTTTCTATGGATGGGCAGGAGAAAAAAGGGATATCTTTGAGAACCAAAGAAGTTAGATTCCCGACGGAGGAAAACAGCTGCCAATTGATATGACAGGCACGGAGGTGCAAGCTACGCAAGCATGGAGCATTCATCATAAAAGGGTAGACAATATTAGGGAAGACTGAGACGCTGGTCAAAATTAGCTCTTCCAAAATATCGGGAGATCCTGTTAGAAAGGGGGAAAGGAGATCGCTCAGGTCATAGAAATAATCAAAAAGGACGATGGAAAGATATCGGATGTGGCGAATGTGAGTGAGGGCAAGTCGCACAGAAGTTGCAAAGGCATGATCGGCGGGGTCATCATGCTCTATTGCGATTCGAACGGTCAGAGGTGCAGTTTGGGAACGATCGAGCATTATGGCGGTCCATTCGGGCGGGTGAAACAGAATGTTTGTCCACAAGAGAGGGCACTGAAGAGCGGAATCACGCCAAGCCCCGCAAACGTGGCTGATTCGAAGGCAAGTCGGAAAACGCGGCTGACGCCCGGCGTTTTTGCCTTCGGAGTCATGTATGAGGATAAAGATATCGGTGAGGAGGATATGGGGAAGACGAGAGACGGGTGCAAGGGAATTGCGATAAGATTTGAGTGATTGGGCTCGATGGGGATCCACGGAGAGAAGTAGCTGACGGTCGATGTCTTCGAAGCTCATTGCCATCGCTTGGCCAGACTAAACCAGAAAAGACCAGAATAGAACAGACTTGACCTAACCCGACCCTGAGCGCGGGGCGCAGAGTGCGGTGCGACGACGATGGGATCAATCATTCGGTCACTGCCCGCGCCGCGGCACCCACGAGGCTTGCAAAGGGAGCGTGTGACACTTGCGAACCACAATCCCCGATTCCGTTCAGCTTTGGCTGCTTGGCTACATCTTAACCTGTCTCTCGTCCCACTCCCCCCCTCCTACTCTCATATCTCTTCCTAATCACCCCCTTCCCCTTGGCTGCCCCCACTTAACAGCCATCATATCCAGGACGACGAGTACAACCCCTTCTATGGACACATTCTTTGGCAGGAAGAAGTCCCGCCCACGGCAGTCCTCGGTGTCCAGCCAGGACCTACGCTCTGTTCCATACGACCGAGTGCCTGCGGGCCCCCCAATTCCGGTCAACCGAGCAGCGGTGACTTCCACTATCTCTGCGCCCATTACGAACCCCACACTCACTGCCAATGGCACCGATCTCAACATACATAACATACAGCGTACCAGAGCAGATAGAGAGCGTGCGTACGCGGCTGCCAGCGTAACCAGCCTACGTTCGAGTTCTCCACAAGCATCGTTGGCGACGGACGACTCGTCCACCCTGTTTAGCGAATCCGTCGACTCGATCTCCAATCCACCTCCTTCTGTCGCTGCGCGCAAGCTTCGTCAGAGCGGAAGCTCCTCAGGAAGGCGAAGCCCCTCTAATCACGACACACTCCCTCCCATTCCGGCTACCCCATCGTCCCCTCCTCCGTCCTCCACTTCCGCGTCCTTCCGCCCCATGTCCTCTGCAACTGTTCGTTCAGACAATCGCTCGTCGCGACATACGTCCCAGATCGAGTCGCATTCTTCTCATAGCCACCACCACTTTCCACATCTTCAAAGGCAAGGAACCATGGACGATTTCAACTTTCCCAGGCCAGGCGATGAAGAGATTGAGGCTATGTTCCAACATATCGTAAGAACGCGCGACTTGACCAACTTGCCACCACTAACAGTCGACCAAAAATGGAGCATGGTAGAGAGTGACGAACGATTGAGATGGAAAGACGAAAAGGCGAGGGAAGAACAAGCAAAGAAGGTCCCAGAGCAGAGCCGCCCGGGAATGATCGAGGAAGGGTCTCCCGAGTGGTATCTGAGGAAGTTCGTGGAGAGGTCTATCACTCCAAAGGACGCTTCCGGTCTCCTCGTTTCGTTGAGGGGTCATGAGCTGGGGTGCGTTTTACGCTGTTTCTCGTTCTCGAGCTGACCAAATTAAAACCCTCCTCGTCGATGGTAGGTGGTTCCAACAGTTCATTGCGATACAAGGAACACGGGTGCTTGCCCAATATCTCTCGTACATTAGCCGCAAGGGAAGACAGAGGTTTGTACAGTTTGCCAGTCGTCTCTTTGCATGCTCAATGCTCAATGGTCCTCAAGGACGGAAGCCGACCATCAGCTAGAATATGATATTATTCGATGCATAAAGCAGATACTCAATTCTTGGGTATGTCTTAGGAGTATATTCCCCGAGCGTGATTTGTTTGACTCCCTCGCTCCAGCCCGCCACCCAGGATGCTCTTACTCACAACCTTCTCGTTACGCAAATCGCGTCTTCCTTGAATTCACCTCGCTTGGGTACTCGGAAGCTTGTGGTCGAACTCTTGACTTTCCTGACCTACCGTGTCCCTGAGGCACTAAATCTCGTCACTGGAGCTCTGGAAAGTGTCAGCATCGCAAACAATGCTGGCAGTTCTCCGTATGCATACTGGTTCGCGAGTTTTGAGAGGTCTATTTCGGGGCGGGGGAAGATGGGTAGCTTAGTTGGCGCCAGCGAGGAGGTTCGAAAGAATGCTGCCACTGAAAGTAATATCAACGATTACGCGGTATGTGTTTCTCGGGTTCAATAGCGCCTTTCCCCTCACAAACTCAAATCATAGCTAAGCAACCTCCTTCTTATCAATGGTATTCTCGTGAACACCGACGACCTGGATCTTCGCATTCATCACCACAGTCAGATGGCTACCGGTGGCTTGCGTCGGATAGTAGAACTATGTCGTGGCTTCAACTTTGAGAAACTCAACACGCAGCTGAATACATTGCAAGAGATGATTGAAAATGATGAGAAGGAATTACGCGAGCGTCTAGACCAGGAAATCCTTAGAGACATGACTAACATTGAGGACGTCTACGCCGCACTCAAATCTCGAGTGCAAGATACGAAGGTCCACGATCATCTCCTCTCCATTCTACAGCACCTCTTGATTATACGGGAAGATGGCCCTGGGATACTACCATATTACAGGCTACTAGACTCTCTGGTCGCCGATGTCGTCATGGACCATAAACTTGCTGGCGCGGAACAACGACTTGGGAAATCAGTGGAGAGTATCATTTCCCAGTTTAATGACGCGGACCAGTTCCGCGTTTTGGAGGCCGAGGCTGCTAAAATGCGTGCAGAGCTTCGTCGTCTCCAACTCGAGAACGAGACACTCGAGGGTGAAATGATGAACGGTGGCGACGGCCTTGTTGGTGTTCTCAAGGGCAAAATAGCCAGTCTGGAGGAGAAGCTCCAGATTTCGCGCGAAACCACCGCTCGATTACAAACTCAGTTAGAGACACAAAAGTTGGGCTACGAGGAGCAAATTACACAGCTCGAAGCACAGATCATGGAGTTGTTCCGGATGCTTAAAGAGCTCGGCGCGGATGGTGTGAGCAAGATCATGGACAACAGCGGCGCCATGGACCGCAAGACCCTCATCGCGACACTGGAGAGGCATGTGCAGAGAACCAAGACAATCGACATCCTTGAGGGACGGGACAGAGATTCCTTGCGTCGGAGGAAGGACAAAGAGGGTCAAGGTCAAGATGACGAGGAGGACGAATCTGATGACCCAGATGCTACTCCTGGAAAGTCAAAACTTAGGCGACAACCCCACTCCAGGAGTCATCAGATAGCGAAATCAATGCGTGTATCCGAGGCGCAAAATGGGCGAACATCGCAGTTCATGGATGCGGATGAGGCAGATGTTAAAGAGCAGATCCAACAACAACTTGCTGCTGGCGTGATGATTGTAAGCGGTCTCGAGGGTTTTCCTGTCTCATATGCAGTACTGACTAGAAATAGTATGCGCAGAGAGATGGTAATGCCGCCAGTCCGAGAAGCATCAATAGGTCCCCACGCCCCAAGAATCGCCACCTAGACGACGGGTCGCCGTCTAAACCACCGAAAAAATCTCGCCTACCTGGACTACCCTCCGTTCGTGACGATCAGGATCAAGAAAGCGACCACGAGCATTCGACACTCAGCGGGACAACTCTTGCGGAGGAATCCACCATCTCTTCCTTGGACGGTACTCGCCCTCCCGTTGGCTCGCTTGCCGAACAGCTCAGCAAGCACTTTGCATCTAAACGTGGTCAGACGTCCCAAGAACAGACTGCACCGTCAGAGGCTGCTGAAAATGCAGCGCCTCCACCCCCACCCCCACCTCCCCCTCCCCCTCCACCGCCGCCACCGCCGCCACCACCACCACCTCCGGGTAAATTTGGCTTTGTACCTCCAACTGATTCGAGTACGCCGCCGCCACCGCCACCGCCACCACCTCCTCCCAAGAGCCGAGACTCCCATGCGAGCTCCGGCACTGGTTCCTCACGCGCCTCT
>QLOT01000605.1:0-13716 GCA_003313875.1 Russula aff. compacta
CAGTTGTCAGGCCGGCCCCCACCGTGAAAGTCTGTCCACATGTTATACGCAAGCACTGTCCTGGCGCGTAACGCATCATCGATGCCACAGCATCCCTTGAACCACCTCCTGCATTTAATATGGCACAGGAGCTCACGTCTGCAATACTCACACACTCCGGTCCATGGATGGACCAAATCCTTACGTTACGATTCTTCCTACATTCCTTCAGACAATTCTTCGGCATTCAGGGGCTCTTGCCAGTCTTGAGTGTGCCATCCCTTGGACAGATGGAGGTCGACAGTGATGATTGTAGGCAGGGCAGTGATGTGGAGGCTCTCTACGCCTCTCTGGTTCCCTCCGACACCGCAGCATCCCTCGAACCACCTCCTGTGTTCAAGATGGCGCAGGAGCTCACATCTGCGGTACTAGCGCACGCACGCTGACTCCGGTCCACGCATGATGGCCCAAGGCCTTACGTCACGATTCTTCTTACATTTCTTCAGATTCAAACAATTCTTTGGCTTTCAGGGCTCTTGCCAGCCTCGAGTATGCTGTGCCTTCCCGTTGACTGCGTTCCTCTCCTGTGGACCCCGAGTATCGTCGAATCACATCCAGAGTGACAAGCTCCTCGGCAAGAGCAGGATCCTGTTGGAGGACTGGGCCATCCGTTGAATGACTCATATGGAAGAGTGGGAGTCACCTCAACTCCGGCAACTTTGAGGGTAAGAATGTTCATATTTACAATGATCTTGATGCTCGTCTGATTTTGCTGACTTGACATCCACAGGCGTCTGGCCACCCGCACTCGATCACTTCCAATTCTCTGGTGCTCCAGTACCACATCTGCCTCAATGCCTCTGGCATGTGTGATGGACCCCGAGCAATGTCAGCATGGCAGAACGAATGGCAGCCATAGATGCCTAGAACAGCACATGGCAGGACCTCTCATCGGGGATCCCGCCAAGGGTAACAGCCCTGTAGGGACATAGCCAAGGAGTACAGCGATAATGAGGGCCATGAAGCTCCTTCAAAAGAAGATCGCCTATTTCGATGCGGAGAACCACACCCATGAACCAGGAGGCCTGCTATTGGGCTCTCATGCGCTCACGTCCCACGCGGTGATTAAGATCCACAAAGCATTAGAACTTCCCAACATCGTTCGGTTTGTAGACTATTTCGAGGATGAAGAGAATGTCTACATGACCCTGAAGCTCTGCCCCAACGGCTCTCTCATCAGCATGCTCCATCGCCGCCATGTCTTTACAGAGCTGGAGGCTCAGTTTTTCATGGTATAACTCATTGGTGCCTGTCCAGGTCGTAACTCGCAAACTTCTAGCTTTCTATCTCTGGTGTGAGGCCATTGTGACAAATGAACGCTCATCTTCAACCACACCTTCCATCTATTCCCCACTAGCCACCTCCGCATCCAACAACCGGCGCAACCCCTTATCAAACACAATCAAGTTCCTCCAAAGTCAATGCACCATAAGAAGAAAGTGTCATCACCGCTTTCCCGCCAGATTCGCCAGAGTGTACCAAGATTCCCATCTTCAATACGCCCCACGTTACTTTATACTTTATTTACTTTTACTCTGTTCGATTCAGTTTAACTGATATAGATACTAAATTATTTCTATTTTACAGCCATTCGCGGAGAACTTCCCGAGGGCAGACGTCCATGAACTGTTGTCGCCAGACTTACTCCACCAATTGATCAAGGGCACATTCAAAGACCACTTAGTTACATGGGTAGGGCAATATCTTGTTCTTGCTCATGGCCAAACGCATGCGAACGAAATTCTGGATGACATTGATAAGCGGTACTTCCTCGCCTCATCTTCCTAAAATATATTATTATGTCCTAATAGTTTGTCCAAGCATTGCAGCCGTACCACCTTTCTCTGGTTTACGACGATTTCCCCAAGGTCGCGGATTCAAGCAATGGACCGGGGACGACTCAAAAGCTTTGATGAAGGTTAGTTTGTCCTTGCCTTTAATCCAATATTTATATGTCCGTACCTGCAGGTATATCTCCCTGCAATCGAAAACCATGTTCCCCAAGAGATGGTGCGCACTATTTGGGCATTCCTCGAGTTCTGCTACTTGGCTCGACGCGACATCATCGACACAGCAACTCTCAAAGCAATGGACGATGCACTCATGAGATTTCACCACTACCAAACTATCTTTGAGGAGTGTGGTGTTTGTCCTGATGGATTTTGCCTCCCTAGGCAACATTCCCTTGTTCATTATGCCAGTCTTATTCAAGCTTTCGGTGCGCCAAATGGACTTTGTTCATCCATTACTGAGTCAAAGCATATAAAAGCTGTCAAAGAACCTTGGCGACGGTCCAATCGGTATAATGCTCTTGGCCAGATGCTTTTAACCAATCAACGGCTGGATAAACTGGCAGCAGTGCGCATCGACTTTACTGACCGTGGAATGTTAGAAGGGAAGTGTTTATCTGAGTATCTGCGCCGTATGTGCTCTTCTTTCATACATGGTTCAACACTAATTGATATATCTATACTCTCAGGACTCCAAGTCTCGGACTATGGTGAGGACGACAGCAATGGCAGATGCTGCGAAACTGCTGCCAGTGCCAGTGTGGGAAACGCTGCCAGTGCCAGTGGCCATGATGCTGATGGACACAATGGCCACGGTGACGTGGATGAAGACGAAGTTGAAGATGACCCAAAGGTCCTCGCCCACACAGAATTGGCAAAAACTGCCTGTGAGTCTTTCCATCCCTCCTCTTTTTGCTTCTTACTGACATAAATTGGTAGTACGAAAACAGTCTGTTGCGTCTCTCACCGTAGAACTTAATCAGGCTGACTTTCTTCAACTCATCGAACGCTTCCTACACGATCAGCGGAACACTGCAACTGAATCATCTGGTGACCATCCAACCCTCCCCCACTTTCATGGGAAGATATCCGTTTACCCGTCGGCCGTTTCTACCTTCCGCGCACCCAGTGATCTTAGTGGCATTGGTGGCATGCGACGTGAGCACATCCGAGTGGCTCCATCTTGGCAAAAGGGCCCACCGCGATATGATTGCGTTTTTGTCAACACAGGTCCAGAGGCTGATGGATTTCTTGGATTAGATGTCGCCCGTGTTCATCTCTTCTTTTCTATTGATTTTTGTGGCAAAACATATCCATGCACTTTGGTCCGGTGGATGTCTCGTTCTGGTGGTGAACCAGATGAAGACACGGGCATGTGGATAGTTGAGCCTGACTTCAACGCCGACGGTTCACCTTCAATGTCTGTCATCCATCTTGATTGTATATTGCGGGCGGCACACTTAATTGGAGTTTGTGGTGATGATTTTTTGCCTAAAGGGCTTTCGTTCCATCACTCTCTCGACGCCTTCCCTGCATTTTATGTCAACAAGTTCATAGACCATCATGCTTTTGAGATAGCTTCTTAATTTCATTATGTCGCTCCTTAGAAACTCCTTCGTATTGCTTAGTGGGAAGCTTTCCCTTAGTCTTCTTAGATTTCGTTAGTGACAGGATTGCTAACTAAATTCTAAGAGAATTTAATATTTCCAAACGCTTCAAGGACGTCCAAGCATGTTTAAGCGTGTTTAAGCACGCTTAAGAGGCTTTAATTAAATTCGAGTTTTCCTGATGTAGTTGCCTCTCAATGTTATGGTTAGGAACAGGAGAGCAGATGGGATGATATCGCCAAGGCAGAGCGTGACAAGGCCGACAGCGGTTGTAAGTAATGGACATGCTATTGGAAAGGCAATGTTCCCAAGTAAGAGGTGGCGAAGATGTGGTGCTCGAAATGTTTTCGAAACCACCAAGTTTGCACTCTGCTTGGTCAGAGGCATGAATACCATGTATTCCAGGATGGGAAATTCATTGTCTATTTGTTGAGCCAGATCAGGGCTTGAGGTGGACCAGTGCCAACTGGGTCGGCATCGGTATGCCCAATTCAGCGTCAGAGCACATTTCCACGCGTCTGACTGATTTAGGCAATCGGCCTCGATCGCCTCGCTTAGCATGATCGGACTCATGATCGATCTTATGAATTGCTACAATACGCGTAAATATAGATTAATGATTAAGACATCTCATATACGATAAAATGCTCCCTACTACGCTGGGCCTTATGCCCTATATTGCACGCTCCCTACCCTAGTTTTACTGTACTTAAGGACGCTTCTTACGATAGTAGCACTTCAGATTGTGTCCCCACATCTGAACGCTATCTATTTAGCATTATCTTATCTTTAAATCTCGCTGCACTTCATCACTATTGCCTTGAGGAACTTCTGCAAACTTGTAACAGGCATATGAAGGTGGACACAGCGCACACGGTCATGGTGCTGGAGTGCATACAATATTCCCTCGTCCTCTTCTGTAGTGCTGTCGTGAAGTCCATCATAGTGGTTGATAATGAGGGGAAGAGGAGGTGAATGCGCTAGCATATCTACCACTGGTGTGCCATATGTACAAATGAGGTGAAGATGGAGGTGGGATGCTGATGCGAGTATGAGGTATTGCCATCTTCTGCAAATGTGTGCGAGCTTGTGCCACCAACATTCGTGGACCCATAGCTCTTGCGCTGCGTCACGGTCAATGACATTCTCGACTTCACCTATGAGAATTGGTCGATAGAGGTAGAATATGTAGAGAAGAGCATCATCGTTCAGGGTGTGGACACACGTGCTATGTGGACTGTTGTAGATGTCAGAGGCCTTGATTTACTCAAGAGTTTTTGAATGCTGCAATAAACAGTCACGAACCTGGAGCTGGGATTCATGACTTGATGAAAATTTATTTCAGCAGATTGAAGGTGAGGAGTGCGGTGCGGGAGATCATGCAGGGGAACGGAGTAGATATTAACAGGGATATGCCAGCAGTTGGTGACAATTGGTATGTTTGTCGTGTCAACGCAACGCACTCACTTGATTTAGTCACGTGTGGTCACGCGATGTATGTGAGCATCTTCTTTATGGGTTATTCCCACTTGAACAGCGCATCCTCTGAAATGTTTCATCTCCTGTCTCCCGCCCAATCCGCCAAAAGAATCAGCCGAGATATACCGACTAACGAGTTCCAATCCTCTAGGCACGTTCCCTTCTCTGGCTTTTTTTATCAGCTGATGAGTAACTCTGCCCCACCCACCTACCACCCCTCACCCCGTATAGGACATCATCTATCCACATCCTTAACGATGATGTGCTTCTCCACATATTTTATCTCTATCTACCAACATCCTTTCCACTTCTCGAAGGCTTTTATCATTTTCTAAGTGACCAGGAGTGGCACCAGGAACGTTGGTGGTACAAGCTCACACATGTTTGCCAAAGATGGCAATCCCTGATATTCACATCAGCATCCTACCTCCATCTTTGCCTCGTTTGCACCTTTCGCACACCGGTCGCAGATTTGTTGGCACATTCACCCCCTCTTCCCCTTATTATCGATTACTTTGACTGTAATCACGATGTCACTACAAAAGATGAGGAGCAAATTCTACTTGCACTCCAGCACCATGATCGTGTGCACAGTATCCATCTTAAAATGCCTGTTCGGGACTTACAGAAGCCCACTAAGGCCTTGGATGACGAATTTGGCATCCTAGAATGCTTGGTTATCATGCCTCCGACAAAAGAAATTACGGGTTTGGTACTTCCGGAGACATTCCAAGCACCACATCTACACCACCTCTTCCTCACAAACTTTGTATTTCCACTAGGCTCTCCATTGCTCATGACTGCTCCTGCTGTCAATCTCGTCTCACTCTCTTTTACCAATATCCTACAATCTGCAAACTTCCATCCAAATGACCTGCTCCAATCACTTCTACACACCCCTCAGCTTGAGACACTCTGGATTGACTTCCACTCTCCTCTTCCTAGCAATGATGTTGAGAGGCAACTATTGCATTCTCCGATCATGACACGCATCACACTTCCTAACCTTTGCATCTTTATGTTTGGAGGTGCTAGCGCTTACTTGGAAGCACTTCTTCCTCGCATGACCACCCCTCTCCTCAAGAGGCTCCAAATTAAGTTTTTTGACCAGCTCTTCTTCTCCCTTCCACACCTTCTGCAATTTCTAAGTGCAATGGAGAATTTCAGGTTTAGCTGTGCCACTTTCTTGTTCGGGGATTGTCTTCTGATGTCAGTGTATCCCCATGGAGTGGCCAGGATGGACTTATTGTCTTTGGAGGTTAGCGACAGACACCTAGGCCAGCAGGTGGCGTCCACAGTGCAAATTATCAACACATTGAGGATAGTATTCTCTTCAGTGGAGTATCTTGCTCTCAAGTATCCTAGGAGCATCTTAATGCCAGTGCAGTGGACCAGTGATGTGGACCAGTCCCAATGGCGTGAACTTCTGAGGTCATTCAGCAATCTGAACGTGCTTCATGTACCCGAGGAGCTCATCCACGCTCTCTCTTATTCTCTGGAATCAGTGGATGAGGATGGAGAATTACCCATGGAGCTATTGCTGAAGCTAAAGGAACTCTCATATTCTGGAAGCTGTGATGATGGCAATGCATTCAGCAGATTCATTGCTTCTCGCCAGAATGCAGGGCGCCCTGTAGCCCTCTTCTATCACTAAAGGCCTCTCATTTTAATGCTGTGATGGTTGTGGGACGTTATGCGATCCAAGCATCCTATCGAGTGGCTTGGTGGTTGCAAGACTCAGCACACGAGTGCCATGGACTTTTCACAGAACGTCCTGCAGTCATCCGAATACTCAGATCCATGCACAGTCTCATCTCATCATCTCACAATTTGTTCATGTTGGTCATTATGTGGATCTGTCCCATACCAGCCTTTTCCCATTACATTAAGGCTTGTTTATTTAGCCGACATCTGCAGTTCTCCGATTATGATCTTTACCTACATTCTATGATCACTCACTATAACGCCCGTGTACATGTATATTGCCTTGTCCATGGTCATTTCTATTCTCTGATAAGTCATCATGATATATCAATACAATTTTATCGTTGTCGTGTCTTTTTTATGAGGAAAAAATTGTGATGCCAAGGATAATACTCTCAGACCTACTCTGCCTTGGTCAACGCTGGCGATTGTGGATGCTCTACAAAATGCTTGAATCAGAAAGCATCATATAGCGTGGCCATTGCTAATTATTGTACTGTAGCTTGGTCCCATTGGCTTCTGCGTTACTTGATCTGGGAAATGGGTCTCCCATCTCCCGGACCAGCATTAGTAAAAGCTACTAGTAGTCTACGTTGCGTGTTCTGTGGATCACGGTCTCTTTAATGGCTGAGATGGTCCAATTGTGATGCAATGAAAACAACCTGGTACATACGGACAGCAGAAAGCCATCTAGTAAATCGCAGACAGGGGCAGTGTGGGGTGTATCGCAGTCACGGCTCGATGCAGTGCTCGCACCACCTAATGATGCCTGGTTGTAGTAAATGTAAATGAGAGATCGCCCCGATGAGGCTGTCGGGCCCATGAAACTTCACCTTGTCTGAGAAGTTCGCGCCATTGTGAACGGTCTTTGCTGTTCCACTCTGGCGATATAGAATCCCTCCTACAGCCGAGAGCAAAATTCTCAGTGCCCCGAGAATTTGCACCACGGACACTACCTACCAGTTGAGGTCTTTGCAGTGAACTCTCGTGGACCTCACATGAGGATACACTGACACGAAAAACGCTCTCATCGAATGAGTGTGGCAATGCTGAATCTGAAATTCTCTATTCAGCTGATAAATTGCAGGAGAATTAAGCAGACTCGTCGCTAGGTAAATAATGCTGGAGACATAAAAATTTCTTGAGTCCGGATCCCCGATGCCAAGCAACAAGCAAAGACCTTAAGGGCCATCACCATCACCATTCACCACCTTGGTCAAGAAGCCTGGCACAATTTCAGCCTTCTCTATCAATCAACCACCGTGATTTATGCGTTCTGATTTATGAAGTCCCACACGCCCCATACTATAGCAAAGTAGTTGGGGTACTAGTGCCAAGCGATAAGCTTCAGCTCCCCTGAGTCTTTCTTCAAGGTATCGATGCGGTGATGTGTGATTAGTTGGAAGATCGGGCATGAAGCTGGATGAGGTGAGGGAATAGGCTCTGGCAGTTTTGCTTCATGTCAAAGATAAAGAAATGCAGTGGCTGATGGGGGATTCTGAACCAGGGGATGCTCTTCCCCAGCCCGCTCCGGGCTCAGGAAAGAGCATCCTCTGGTTCGCAATCACAAGGCAATGACATGGTCATCCTACTTTTCAGTTGATGACCTGACCATTGATGGGTTTGGAAAATACGTCACAACAAGGACTCGAATCTGGATGAGAAAAACAGAGAGTAACTCCCAGTATTTCTGGTTATCAATATAAGAATAAGAGAGGGCAGCAGTTCTGGTATCACGCAAAGCCGTGCAATCTTGTATGATCTCGGAGCCAGATAACTGATTGGAGGAAGAGAAGGTAAGAGACTCCCGTCCAAAGGACGCTCTTCCCAAGCCCAATAATGGGTCAGGGAAGAGCGTTCTCTGGTTCGGAAGTGAAGGCCAATCACGAATACTGATGTTGTAAAGGCAAAAAGCGAAGAGACAGAAATGCTTTGTTGGTGAATCCATAAGGAACTAATCCACTGAAAATACTGCCCTGAAGGAACTACAGCTGTGTCCCAGCGTACGTAGGGAGCGTCGAATGCGACATTATGAACCATGGACAAACTTGATGGAGAAAGCCACTACCGGATTCCTGTGGGAATGGGCCATCAGAACGGAGAGCAGTTGGGTAAGGGAATCGAAAATTTATCATCAAACCATTGAACCTTGTTGCGGATGTCTTGTAAATGTCTCGTACTTTGTCCGCTATACCCCTTATGCTTCTACCAATGCCATCCACCTTGTCTTCGACCCCTTCGCTTGGCCATCCAAGGGTATCCATAGGCTTGAAGCTTTGTAGCCACCATCCGAACCTTGCAATGTCAACTCGTCCAGGAGCTGAACTGTTGGACCGTTAGTACCCATATCAGCGCCTTGAATTCCATTTCTGAATTAAAATAAGCCGAGTGATATGTACTTTCCTGTGATCGCTTCACTCGGACACCCTGCTTGTTTTCATTCTTTGCTATGGTACTTCAACGTAATCTTTATGGCAATGCCCATGATCACCGTTGTCCACGGGATTTCGGTGTGAGTCACATACACTGTTCGGGAGATTTCAATGCGGTCGAAGGGGTTGATAATCGTCTCTTGGCCACACGGACATCATCAACCACTTTGGGGGAAGAGTTATGTGCCACAATAACCTACATGAAGAAATAGATGAAGATGTAGATCAAGATACATCCATCAGCTCTTGACAAAGGATGCACTCTCCAGTGAGAATACAAGGCAGACACAGATCAAAATGATCTGCAGGGAAGCACCTCAATATTTGGCTCGCTAACACCATCTCTGAAAGTGGCAGAATGAGGACATTTCCGGTAGGGGCAAGCCAGTTTATCAGCCTGTGATGACAGACTGACCAAATGGCTCGTCCCACCAGGTTCTCGAATCCAAAAATTTGCACGAGCATCGAGGAGTGTAAGGATCCTTTCGGATCTAGGCTCAGAACGCATCGGATCAGCACCTTCGGAGCGCCCAAAAACCCTCAACAGATCAGCACTTTCAGAGCGTCCCTCGGATCGGCTTGGATCGGCTGCGCTGCAGCACCTATCAGGTACAAGCCACGTAGGCTCTCGCTCATCTCTCTCCATTCCTCCATCGCCACGACTGCAGATCACTCGCCACCCGCATTGCCCTCAAATCTTTCCCCTTCAAGACTCCGCCGTCATCGACATCACCACAACCTCAAACACTTGAGCAAGTCAACTGCGAGCGAATCATTGACCATTCCGTCGCCTCAAAACCCAGATCGCCCCTCGTCAAGCTCGCCAAACCACCCCCCTCAACTGTCAATACACCCTCGACATTCAGCACAAGCTGATCGACACCAAAGCCCATCGCCTCAAAACCAGACATTCCCCTTCTCATTCCCTTTTTCATACTCATTTATCTGCAGATTTTACATTACCGATCAACCATTGTAGCAGCAAAACGGCGACCAGTGCGCCCCCTTGAATTACCTTAGTGCTTTTACTGACGTTTTCTACTTTCAAATGCTATGGACGTTGACTACGAGGGCGCCGCGCATCGGCCCCAATACCCCTGAAAACCGTAGGATACTTGTATTTAAGGGCCATCCTTGCTCGAGGATGGCGGTAGCATACCTCGGAATCCAGTGTGTGCCATTTCCCTTCTCATCTCTTTTGTGTGCTCTCGTCTCCCTCAAGACCGATCGTCATGCTCGTAGAACTACGTCTACGGTGCGTATTAATCGGCCCATCTCTTGGCTTACCATCTTTTGCCCTCCAGCGTGCGTCTTTCCACTCATGCAGCGTCGATGCGTCGTCTTGCTGTGTTGACAGGAATCAGACGTCACCTGCCCCCTACTGTCTCTCTGGTGTAATCTCAGGCAACAACTTCACTCGCAGCGCCACACGTGTGTTACATTTGGAGCCCACCTTTAGTTGTTCCCTCCTCGGATTGCACCTGTCTCCACCAGCTGCATCCTCATTGTCCACCTCTGTAGCCCCCCCCCTTTTATGCAGCGTGGCAGCTTCAAAGCCAACAAACCTAAGCTCCTGGAATGCGATTCAAGGGGTCGATTCATCTCTGCTCCCCCACCCAGTTCTCTCGCTATGCCCATTCCTCCCTCTGCTCACAGCACCACGCCTTCGACGCCCGCACAGCGCTCCAGCAGTCTTGCTTCCTCTCACGTTTCGTCTCCATCAGAAATCCCTGGCAGTTACCCTACGTCTTAGCTCGCTTCCCCCACTCTTGACTCCAGCGCCCCCGATCTCCCCTCTCACCCTGCTTCTCCTACTGCCGGTCCCGAGTTCTCCTTCCCTACGCCGCCCATTTCTCGCTCCTCTCAGTCTGTTCCTGACCCTCCGCACTTCACCGCTCTTTTAGCCCCCCCCAGCATATCCACACCAAGCTCAGCTAGCGTACCATCCGCACCAGCTACCACATCTACCAGCCAGCCAGTACAGCCCACGTCCACGTCCACGTCCCAGTCACCAGCCGCCTCGTCTTCCATACAAAGCTCTACTACCATTCCACCTGCGCCACTCATCACACCCATCAGTCAACCAAACCAGTCTCACTCATCTACGTCTCAGTCAACTACAGCTCCAGTATCTACTCAGAAAGCACTACCTCCCACGCCTAGCTCTCAGTTCTCAGTTGCTCCACCCATCGCCTCTACTCAGACGCCTCAGGCTACACTCACATCCACATCGTCATCAGCACCTATCCCTTCCACTTCCACCCCATCCATCCCAGTCTCCACATCGTCTGCCATGTCAAACACAGCGACCAGACCTGGCACGATGCCAACACCATGCTCGAATGACACACCTTATTTCTCGGGCCAACACGACGAATCCCTAACAGATTTCCTCCAAGAATTCAACAACCTTGCCAATAACCATGGACTCTCAGGCACACAGAAGGTAGAGGCTGTCCTTTGCTACGTCCCCGCCGGTACGTGGAAATTCTGGAAAACTCTAGAGGGCTACATTCAAAAAGACTGGTCTGCTCTTCATGCTAAGCTAGAGAAACTCTACCAGGACACAGTGGACAGCAACCGCTACACTAGGGCAGATCTACAGGACTTTGCGAGGATCTCCGCGCGCACCCGCATCGAGGACAAGGATGATCTCATCCTCTACTACAGACGCTTCCATCAAATTGCGAGCCCCCTCCACAGCGCAAGCCAGATCTCAGACACGGAGCAAGACACCGACTTCTTCAATGGCTTCCACCCAGACAATCGCGATCTCATCTATAACAGACTCTTCACCATCGATCCCACTCGCCCCCACAACTGCATGCCTAGCCTCGAAGACACATATGAGGCCGCCATCGGATGCTTCGCAAACAACCGGTTCCACCTTCGCACCACCCAAGACACTTACAACAGCGACATCTCCAGCTCAGACCACCACTTGATGATGCGATGGTTCAGCAACAGCCCCCCAAGCCACCGACACTTCGAACAAGACCACAATCGCGACACCTTTCACAGGCCAGCCCCACAGGACTCCCATCGCGAGCCGGCTACCCCACAACCGGAGTACGTTACAAAGACAGTGCGCTTCCAGGAGCCTCCAGCAGCGTCAGACAAAGCCAACCTCAGCCTTAGCGACCTTGTTCACTCCATGCACAGCTTCAACATACGCGATGCAACCTATGCCGTGCTATACGCCCAGTGCATACAACGTGTCCCGGAAGTCGCCAAGATGCTCCCAAAGCCAGACATATCACAGCCAACCTTATCCGCCTTCACCCTCCAGGCCCCGAGCCAGACCTGGCCCCCTCCGCGCCCAACAAATGCACTACCCAACACGTCACCCACCCTTACGCAACTACCATCACACCAGCCGCTTCCCCAACTCATCAACCCCTCACCTGAAGCAGCAGCACTCTTCAGTAGGCGACCTAGGCCCAAAGGATGCACATTCTGCACACAACCCGGCCACGTACTCCGCAACTGCGCGACCGCCATCAAATACGTCAACTCAGGGCGCGCCATGGTTAAAGGTGCACACCTCCACCTTCCAAATGGCCTGTTCATCCCCAACGATGGCAGCGGCCGTGGCCTGAAGCATTCCATTGACTCTTGGCTCGCTGCCAACGCCATGCCCACTCCTGACACATCTTTCATCATCCCATCCCCTTCCACAGCCATCCCCTTCCAACGTGACCCACCTCCACACATTGCCCTCAGCTTTGAAGCCGTCCGGAGCGAAGTCCACATGGCGCAGATCACTAACACAGCTCCAGACGACCTTCCCGACAATGACACTGGCAGCAAAGACGGCGAGCTCTACAACCTCTTCGAAGTGCTCTCGACGGAGCGAGCGGAGCGAAAGAAACGCGACACATGGCCACCAAAGCCACCAGCTGCCCCCACTCCCGCTCCATCTCAGCCGCCCCCGAATAGCGTCACCACCACTCCCGCACCATCAAACAACACCATGCGCCCGGCACCACAGTTCTGCTATCAATCCAATGCGGAAGACCAGAAGCTCATGGGCCAACTCCTAAAATGGCTCCTCGATGGCAAGCTCGCGCAAACCACCCCAGCACATGTCCTCGCAGCCAGCCCTTCCATCAGAAAAGATCTGGCCAATCGACTGCGCACCCGCCACATTGAGACTGCTGCCTTCGAGCAGTCACCACCCGCTTCACTCACCTCGCAGCTGGAGCCAGTGTACACCCTCCTGCTTCGGGAGATCGACATCGTAGTTGGAGGACGTAACATGGAAGCAGGAGTAATTGACCCAGGTTCACAGATCATCGCTATCCAAAAAGACCTGGCTGACGAAGTCTCCGCTTGCATCAACCCCGGAGTCCACCTGGAGTTGGAATGCGCAAGCAGCGCGAAGAACTGGACGCTCAGCTGTGCCGAGTACCTCGACATGCAAATCAGAGATGTCCCCTTCAAGATCCACGCCCATGTTGTCGAGAACACCCCATTTCGCATCCTCCTCGGTCGACCTTTCCAAAAACTCCTCACCTGCGTCATGGAAGACAAGCCGGACGGCAACGTCAATCTTACCATACGTGTCATGCTAGACTGGGTGTCACGCTAGACTGGGCGTGGCGGGTCTGTCTTCTGATGATCTGAGCGCGTCGCTCTCTGAGGTGGGGTTCTAGATAGTCTGGT
>QLOT01000611.1:0-11503 GCA_003313875.1 Russula aff. compacta
TGATTATGAGTCACGTGCTCTATTGTGCGCCTAGATTAGGGCGCTACAGTGCCTCTACTTCGACAAGAATAGCCCAGGTTGGTCGTTCCTGAGAGAAGTTGAGGAAGTCTTTCAGCCATGTTATTTCGATTGCTTCATTCCTGGCCTTGATGTCAAGCAGGTTGAGGCCGCCTGCTTCAATCGGGTGATATAGCTTGTTCATGCTGATTCTCGGGGAGGTATTCTCTTCCCATATAAAGTTTCTTATGATTTTTATTAGGGCATCTTCAATTTCTTTTGGCATGCCTTGGGCTTTGGTTAAGAATTGGGTGTGTCCACCGACCATCATTTGGGTGATTATTTTCCGACCGTCTAGCGTTGGGTGTCTCTTACTAAAGCTCTCCAGGTTTTTGTTTATTTTGTCTATTAGGGGTTCCCAGGGCGTGGTCGCCTCTGTATTGTTCCCCAGCCATGCACCTAGGATTCTTACTGCTTCCCTGTCTTGTGCTATTCTGATTTTGTTATTTAGTGGTTGATGTTTGAGCGGGTTAAGGTGGCGGGACTCTATTACTCTTGCGTGGTGGGCCAGAGTGCCGAGTGGTATTATTTCCATTTTCTCAATGTTGAATTTGGCTCCTGACGCTGCACACCATTCCTGTAGTATCTCATGGACTCTGTCAAGATTGTCTTCTTCACTTAGGAACAGGTTAGTGTCATCTGTGTATAGGCTTATTATTAGCTTTTCTTTTAGGCACGGCACGTTGAAGCCTTTTAGCGAAGGGTCATTTCTGATTCTGCAGGCGAGGGGCTCTATGGTGAGGTTAAATAGCGCACAGGATAGCAGGTCGCCTTGCCTTACTCCTCTGGTGACTTGGAAAGGGGAGCTGAAGATTCCATTTATTGCCACTTGGGTGAAAGCGTGCAAGTAGAGGGATTTAACTGTACGTATGAAGGTCTCTGGGATGCGGTAATGTTCCAAGGTTTTCCAAAGATAGTCGTGTTTAATTTTGTCGTAGGCTTTTTCTTGGTTGAGTGCCACTATGGCGCCGTTCGATTTGGTGAGTTCTGCATAGTTGATTATGCAGCTGGCCAGTCTGATGTTGTTAAATATAGATCTTCCTGGTATGAAGCCTGTTTGGTCCTCGTGAACTATGGAGCTTATGTCATCAAGGAGTTGAAGCGCCAGAACTTTGGTAAGTAATTTATAGTCCGTGTTCAGTAGGGTGATTGGTCTATAATTGCTGATATCTGCTCTGTCCTTCTTCTTGTATATAGGCAATGGCACAGGTTGGGGTAACCCATACGGGTTACAGGTTGGGGTACCAACGGGTCAGGGTACGGGTTGGAATTTATGGGCACCAATACCCGGTGTCTTTACCCGTGCGAGGAATGCACCGGCCCGCGCCGTCGAGAACTGTACTGGTGACCTTCCCTCTCATCACCAAAGCTTTACTGTCATCTTGGTTTCTCACTCTTTGTCTCCAACTTCTGGTCGCACTGCCCTCGCCTCAGCCCCTGCGTCCACCTCAGACACCCTCGTCCTGGCTTGCGTGTCAAATGCAAGCCATCCTCTCACTCCATCCCACATTGCAGCACCCGTTCAAATGGGCTTTCTCTCGATCCCTTTCATAGCTCTCCACACCCTTCTTCCACTTCACCTTCGCCCTCGCTGCCTCATCCCGTGCGCATCGGAGCATTGCACCACCCAAGTCCTGTGCCGCTCATCATTGGCACCACCTTGGCCCTCTCAAGGCCACTTGCCTTCAGTGTGAGTGGCACCACCTGTCCACATCACCCGTGCTCGCTGGCTGCACACTGTCGCGGGCCATCGACTCTCTTGCAATACGAACGGTGTTCAGTGCGTCCCTCTTCATTTATTCTAGTTCCTTACTAACACCTTTTTCCTACACTCAATACAAATGATTAACATCACGTACGCCGCGTGCTGGCCCTCGTTACCACGGAGTTGTAGGAGTACCTGTCCTGTATTTAAACAGCCTCCTCGCTCGAGGATGGCAGTACCAGTTCGTACCGCTGAATCTCAGTTTCTTTTTCTCTTTTCCTTTTCTCTCGCATGTCCTTGTCTCGCCTCATCTCACTTCGTCTCGCTTTGCATCGCTCCGCCTCGTCTCAGTCTTATGCCTACATAACGCACCATCACTCTCCTTCTTCCTTCTCCTCGCTCACCTCACCCTGCTCCGATGCCCTCGTTCTCTTGCGTGCCATCAGCAACTCTGCATCCTCGCTCGCAGTATACCTGCCACATCCCTGTAAGGTCCCCTTTGGACCTAGGCTCGGAACACAGTGAATCAGCTACATTGGAGCTCAGCGGATCAGCAGCGTCGGAGCGCCTCTCGGATTGGTTTGGATCAGCTGCACTGGAGCACTCATCAGGCACAATCCACGTAGGCTCGTCATCCCCTTCTTCCACTCTTCTACTGCCATGACTGCCTTTCGCTCACTGTCTTCGTCATCCCTGCGCTTTTCCTCTTCAAGATCTCACCGTTCCAAACGTCACCGTCCCCTCAAACACCTGAGCTAGGCAACCACGAGCAAATCACAAGTCGTCCCACACCAGCACATCCCCTTCAAGACTTGGCCGGTCGATGCCCTCCAACCACCAGCTCGCCCTCAACACTCAGCGCACGACGACAACGCCAAAAGCTGCCTTAACTAACTTACAAGGCACTTTTCCCTTTCCTCTTTTATGCTCATTTTCTCTACTTTTAGTTACCTTGATCGTCTCTTTTGCTATACAAACGGCGTTCAGTGCGCCCCTCTCCATTTATTTTAGTTCCTTACTGACATCTTTCTCCTTACACTCGATACAAGCTGTTGACAACATGTACGCCGCGCACCAGCCCCCTTGTTACCATGGAGTTGTAGGAGTACATGCCTGTTTTTAAGCAGCCTCCTCACTCGAGGATGGCATTAGACGTCCGTATGCAGAATCTCAGTGTGTTTTCATTTTCCCCTTTCTCTTGCATGTCTCTTCGTCTCGTATCGCCTCGCTCCATCTCACTTCGCATCGCTTTGTATTGCATCGCCTTGTCCCGACCTCACACCCACAAAACTGCCCCATCTTGTCATGCCCCAACGCCCTCGTTCTCCCTTGCACGCTATTGACAACTTCACGTCTTCTGGCTGCCACTTACCAATCATGTCCTCAAGTGATTTCTCAATTATCTTCTAAGACATCTCGGGCACTACTACCTTCGCAGCACTGGCGTGCTAACATCCCCATTTCCTATTTCTCCCCATTCAGGTGTGTGCAGTTCAAATGCAAGCCATTGTCTCGCTCCGTCCCCATCGCAGCACCCATGCAAATGGGCCATCGCTTCATCCCTTTCATGACTTGCCACACCACTCTACCTCGCCTTCATCCTCACCCTCTCATCCCGCGCGTGTCCAAGTGCTGCATTGCCCAGGTCCCGTGCCACCCATCGCCAGCACCATACCTTTCCAATCAAGGCCACTCACCCTTTGTGTGAGTGGCTTTGCACCATCCGCATCACCTGCCCTTGTCAGCCTCACGCTGTCGCAGGCAAACAAGATTGGATGGAGTAGCTTCGTCCAATGCGCCTTTGATTCCCCTCCCCCATTCCCGTATGATACAATGTTTGTAGGTACCGAAAATGTATATAAAGAACTGAATTTGTTAGATGCTAATGTAAAGTTCCCTTGGGTGCACATGGCGCTGGTCCCTCAGACGCCTGAACCTCTCTTCTTCTTAAATGTCTTCGCTTCCCTCATAATTTACTTCAAACCTCAAACAGTACAAACCCAAAGGGTTACCCCTACCCCTCTGTACCTGTATCACGCTTACCCGCGGGTTGTAGGGTATATACCCCACAGGGCTGGGGTATGGGTTGGCAGTTAGGTACCCACGGGTTTACCTGTGCCATTGCCTACACAGCTTACATGCCTGGGCTCTGACGTCCACTTTGCCAATACTGGGTGCCAGATCTACAACAAAAAATCTGGCAAACTTCTATGTGATGGTTACCTCCAAAACAACATCTACGTCATAGAAGTATGCACCAACACAGAAGGGCACGCCCGCGCTGCGATTGCGCATCACTTCCCAGCTGAAGGAGACGACCTTAATCCTGCCAAAGAGTATGCATCAGTCGCAAAAAGCCAGAATGCTAGCGCTGATCTACATACCTGGCACTGAAGGCTTGGCCACCTCCACACCAGCACCGTCCTCCAAATGGCATGCAAAGGCCTAGTGAGCGGCATGTCAATCTCCGATTCCACCCCTCTTCCAAGTCACTGTGAGCCATGCATCAAAGGCAAGCAGACACGTGAAGAAATCCTAAAACATACCGGCACGCACGCAGACTCCGTACTTGGACGCGTCTTCTCCAACCTGTGTGGCCCATTGTCAACCCGATCCCATCAGGGATTCTTGTACTTCACCACATGGATTGATGACAAATCATGGAAGGTGATGATCACCGGTCTCCGTGAGAAGTCCGAAGCTGCAAGCCACTTGAAGGCTTATGTCGCACGCGCAGAGCTTGAAACAGGCCGCCGCATGAAGGTACTGTGCACTGATGGAGGGGGCGAATACACCTCCAGCGCCATCGCAAAGTACCTGGGAGAAAAGGGGATCAAACATGAGATGACAACACCAGACACACCTCAGCATAATGGCGTCGCAGAGCGCATGAACCGGACACTCCTCGATAAAGTCCATTCAATGCTCACTGACGCCTCACTCCCTGAGTTGTACTGGTTCGACACCCTTGCATATGCCGCCATCTTGCACAATGCCTCACCAACCCGTGCAGTTACCGATGTGACGCCTGAGGAAGCCTGGAGCGGCAACAAACCTGATGTTGCTTGCCTGCGCATCTTCGGATCTCGCGCATATGTCCATATCCCCAACAAGCAGCACACCAAGCTCGGGGCCAAGTCACTGGTATGCACCTTCATTGGGTTCTCTAAGAACCGAAAGGCATACCACCTTGTGCACCGGCCAATGCGCCGTTTTCTTGAGTCTCGCGATGTCATCTTCGATGAAGGGGGGGCACCAATACACTCTATCATTGATGACAACGACAACTCAGACACAGATGAGGGACCATCACTAAGTCCTCAACACGAAAACCCACAAGCTGAGAAGGAAGAGTCAGAGTGTGAACCTCAAAACACCGAGACGCACTCACCTCCTCCAGCATCTGCACCAACCTCCAAGCCCACCTCTCTCGCAGCCTCACATCCCAAACGGACCCCACGCACACCGACACACAACAACGACCCACGCTACAGCGTGAGCTCGTATGGTCCTCGGAAACATCCTACAGAACAGGTGAAGGCAGTCAGCATTGACACTATGCCTGACCCACGCACGTACCATGAACCCATGGCATGCCCTGATGCCTCCGAGTGGGAACTCGCCTGCGAAGACGAGAAACGCACTTTTGAGCGCATGGGCATGTACGAGGTGGTACCTCGCCCCAAAGGCCGAAAGGTTGTTGGCAGCAAGTGGGTCTTCCGAATAAAACGGGGCCCTGATGGCTCCATACAAAAGTACAAAGCCCACGTCGTAGCCCAAGGCTTCAGTCAGATAGAAGGCATTGACTACGATGAAACCTTCGCACCTGTTGTGAAGCTCTCTTCCCTCCACACACTGCTTGCACTCGCCGCCGAACATAATCTTGAAGTGCATCAAATGGATGTCAAGTCCATGTACTTGAATGGAAAGCTTGAAGAGGAGATCTTCATGGAAGCTCCTCCTGGTTTTGACGTCCCCGAAGGCATGGTCTTGCACCTAGTGAAAGCTGTCTATGGCACAAAACAAGGTGGTCACGTCTGGTATGAGGATATCAGTAGCAAGCTAAAGGAGATGGGGTATACATGCACCGAATCTGACCACGCTGTCTTCATCCGCGATCTCGATAATAACCGATCTTACATCCTCCTATATGTCGATGACATCACCCTGATCTCCAAAAGCCTAGAAAGCATCAACAAGGACAAGGAGAAATTAAAATCATTTTACCAGATGTCAGACTTGGGTGAAATAGCGTGGATACTTGGAATCCACATCACACGCGATCGTGAGGCCGGCCGGATTGCGTTATCCCAAGAAAAGTACATAAATGAAATTCTTGAACATTTCAACAAGTCCTCTGTTCGTGAAATCAGCACACCAGCCCTCGCAAATGAACACTTGATGAAACTCACTGAGCCAGAGATCGACGTTAAGTCATATCAACGTGCAGTCGGGGCACTCATGTACCCAATGCTGGGCATGTGTCCCGATATCGCCTATGCCGTAGCCGTACTTGGGAGGCATGCTGTCACCGGTCGTGGCCATGACCTTAGTAAAGTCTGAAGTACCAAGAATGACGCTCGCAAGTCCCACTGGCGAGGAAAGGTAAACAAGCCACGAATCTCCCCCTGGGGTGACTAGGTCACAAACGCTGTATTCTCCTAGACAAGGAGGCGTACAGGGCGGACAGGAGACTCGACTTAGAGAGTCTCTAGCCCAGCACCTAATGTGCTTATATACCTCGGCCTTAAGGGCCGGTAATCCGAACTATGGTACAGTAATGTGACAGTAGTAGGCGTATAGTAATCAGGAACAATAAGAAAGAACAATCAGTAAGCGACTAGCCTGCTCACAAAGCAGAAGTCCTAATCCAGCGCACTGACTAAAGCGCTGACTGATGCTGAGAGATACTAAAGAGCTTCCAAAGCTCTTACTCATCGCCTCTGACTAATCGTTAGTCATGCACAGCCATCCTGCTCACTCCAGGGCTCTGTCTTCGTCATCCTGCTCCTAGGGCATCCTAGAGGCCATAGTCCATGCGGTATTGCGTGCGCCGGACCATGACCGCATAGCCGGTCCGTGTGTACCGAATCCATGAGAGAGAACGTCCATCATCTATACTTACCGATCCTCAATGCCTCGTCTTGCCCTCTGGAAGCTCACCAGCCCCTTCATTGGGCTCTAACCTCGACTCCTGATGTCCCCGCGGTTCACGTAGCCTAGTGGCTAGCCGCGCCGTGACACACGCCGCAACACCTGGTGAGGATCACCAGCGCGCACTTGACCGTGTTTTCTGGTACCTCAGGGCCACAAGCAACTGGCAACTGGTTTTCCAGCAAGGAGAACCAGGAGGGACAGACCTGCATGCCTATATTGACGCAGACTGGGCAGGTGACGTTAACGACCGAAGGTCGACCTCCGGCTACGCTTTCATGCTTGGAGGGGGTGCCATAAGCTGGAGTTCTAAAAAGCAAAGCTCAGTAGCCCTATCCAGCACAGAGGCTGAATATGTCACAGCCACGCACGCAGCGAAGGAAGCTGTATGGCTAAGACATCTACTCACTGATCTGGGCCTGGACCTCCATTCCCCAACTGTCCTCCACATGGACAACCAATCCGCAATCGCGATCACTCAGAATCCCGAATTCCATGATAGGACCAAACACATTGAGGTCCAGCACCACTTCCTGCGCCACAAAGTCAAAAACCTCGAAATCAGCCTCAGTTACACCCCAACAAATGAGCAAACTGCTGATGTACTCACCAAAGGTCTTGTGCATGAGAAACATGAGAGATTCACAGGAAGAATGGGTGTCCGCACAGTGGACTGAGGGGGCATGTTGGAGACGTGCTACGATGCACGTGACTTGCAAGTGGTTCAGCCACACCGTGTGTGCGCGATCGACTTAGCGCGCACCCTTGGACGTTTAAACCTGTCCGTACATTCTTAATGTCATATACTTTTGCTGACACCTTTACCATACAGTATATAGTTCGAGTAGCCGCATCGCATTACCCTCAGTCGTTCTTACAACCCGACTGAGGTCAGTACACGTTACAATCATTAACTTACATTCATTTACTTACTTCCTACCCTAGTTATCCTAACAGGTTGGCTACATACAATATAGTCATTCTTACAACCCGACTGAGTTATCCTAACAAACACATGTCCTCCGATGGTTTGACAGCAGGAAAGGGCAGCATCAGTAAATTCGCAATTTACTTTTTGTACTTTTAAGCATCACTTTTGGTGCTTTTTAGGCAACTTTATCGACTTTTAGAGCTGTCACACAGAGCACCAAAAAGTAGCGTTAGTAGATCGCTCTACTTTTAGGCTTCTTTTTACACTGCTTTTTCTGGGTCTTTTCCGACTTTTCGTCAGTCACTTGGGTTCACTTAAAAGTAGTTAAAGCACCAAAAGTAGATTGCTCTACTTTTTCATGTACTTTAGCGACTTTTCTACACACATTTGGCTCCATCACAAAGACAATCACATTATCTGGTATACTGCTAAATGCAGCACCCAGTCCAATCGAAAGCATGTAAAAGAACTGAAAGCAAGCCATATCAAGGAGATAATACTAAAAAAGGGGTAAACACTGTGAGTGGGCCCACATGGCAAGATGTAGTATATAAAGGAGCGTCCTGAGTTGAATCCGAGCGTCCGTTATCAATGACCATTGAAGGTGGGTATATGGTCGGTAGGTGAGGTGAATCCTGTAGAAATGTCAGACACACTATCAGTGGGACAATGAAAACTTACACATCTGAGCGTGAGGATCGTGCTCCAGCTGTCCGGACAAAGGTTGCTTGACTGGAGTACAATCCAGACTGTCAGTGGTGGTGAGTGAACATAGTGCACCTGTGACTATGTTCCCCAATGTGTCCGAGTTGCGGTTGGAGATAGAATTGCGATAGGACAAAGTAATTCCTCCCCAATTTTGTAGTGAGAAGGCGGTTCCCTGGGTGCTTTCCTTTCCTGTGGCCTTATTCAGGGTCTGGGGCAGCTTTGGATTATTGCGGGCAGTAGTGGGAACTTGGGGCTCTTCCCCATCATCCTGATCCAGCTTTCCAGCGGCAGCAAGCTGGAAAGCCCGTTCGAGCTGTCAATACATTGTTAGCTGACTGTCTTGTGCCCAGAATGGAATCTCAAACCGCTGCAGTACAGAGCAAAAGCGCTCCCCTGATTCCGTGATCACATTTCAATGGCAGGTCCAGCCCTGGCACATCGACCCAACCTTGTGTGGGTTGGAGGTGTGTGAGGCCGAGGAGCAGTAGGAGGGGTTGGGACTGAAAGGCGGCTGCTTGATTGTTGGCATTAAAGTCTTCATATGCAAATGCCCGATTTTCCAACAAAGCAGCAGCCGTTTCCGTCGTAGTCCTTCTCTCAGGGGTGTTCTCCTTAAGGAATGCCTTTACGACATGCATGGCAATGTTTCCTATCATATTATGCCAATGTGAGAGGCATTGACAGGCCTATCAGTGGTGCCAAACACATGACAATTAGTATAGTCACTGGCAGTAAGCGATGGCAAGACTAGTAGCTGCAGCGTGTGAACACACCAGGTTGTGGATCGCTGATCCATAATCAACACCGTAATTGCACATCACATCAAATGATGCCAGTGGGTAGACACGCCGAATAATGGCAACAAGAACACGGGTAAGCTCGCTGTCAGAGATGGTCCATATGTTCACCTGGTCACCACACCACAAGAGGAGGCTCGGAAGCACCTGCGTCGACCACTTATCTTCTGGGTCATCCTGTAACTGTGGAGGAAGGTCACTCTTCGTTGCTCTGGACCTATAACCTCCACCATTGGCTGCTCCCTTTGACACAACCTTATGGGATGTCTTTGAGGCTGGCGCGTGCCAGTGTGATCCCTCATTGGCGCTGCTGCCCAATCTGTCGGTTCTGTACTTCTTCTTTGGGTGGGCTTGGGGTTCCATTTGGGCTTCGATAATACCCATGTCAGTCTGTTTGCCACACAGTGAAGTAAGCAAATTGTTTTCATAATAAGCCCCACCACGACGTGGCGTGGCTGATGGAAACCCTCATCACTTTCCTTTGCCATGAGCCTGCCCATCAAACCCTCTGGTTCAGTCGAGCCTTCAGAGTCTTGGTCGCTCAATACGTTACTTTTGCGTTTGCCTTTTGCCTGCTGGACTAGACCTTCTGCCTCTGTGAATTGATTGGACCCCACTGGCAAGCTGTCAACATCAAACTGAGTGACTGCCATGTGGCGAGTCAGCACACGCGGTGCTGGCTGACATTAGTAAGTGTAGTTAGTCACCTACACCATTCATCGTTACTTATAAACCTCACCTTCCTGACCTGCTCAGCTGTCAGGTGGCACTCTTCACTTTCATTGTCGGAGTCATCGGAAGGGACTTTTGTTGGCACAGGCCTGGGGCTTGGACTCGGGCATCGATTGACTTGCATTTCCAGCATCGGCTCACTAGCTCAAACAGTAAGTAACATGAAGTGGCACTTGAGCGAGCACTTGCATTGGTGCTTGTTGGACCACGGATGATGCTTCGGCATTCGGTGCTGGCAGGGTGGCAATGGATGCACTGGCAGGTGCACCTATTTTCAGGGTTGTAGCCCCTGCCACCCTCTGCTGGGTAATCCTAGCCAGAACATCACGCAGGGCATCATTCTGGGATGCTCGCTCTGAGCCATCGATAACTTTACCAGCAATCTGTGAGTACACTAGGCTTACCCATGTGTGCAGCCGACTTACAGTTTGTGGTGTTGACCGGCAGCCCAAGGACTGCTGGTACGTTACCCTCAATCTTATTTTGGATGATGCGAGGCTTTGGGTGCACCACCGGTCGATCCTTGGTGGTGTCTGCTTGCTCCATCACCATGTTGGCTTGTACCGCAGAGATTCGCTGGCGAGCATCTTCAAGCGCTGATTTTCTTACTTGCTTGGCCTGTCTAACTTGGGCTTCATCAGCGCATTTCTGTTCAGAGGTATGCCTTGTTGCTGGCATGTCAGGGAGTCCAGGTTGAGCTGATGCATTAGTGCGATGAGTGCGATGAGGGGAGGGCTCAATGGGCTGAGTGTAACCGGCCATGGGTAAGCATTCAACTGCTTGCGCTCATGTAAGTTGGGAACCGGCCCAGAGTCTGATTAGACTGTTTGTTTTTGTGTGCGCCTGAGGCACTGTACTATACTCTTTGGTTACATTTTGTCCTTGTGATGCTCCCACATGTGGTTCCTATTGTTCTTCAGGAATCACATGCTCCCTAGGACACTTATTGTCCTATTAACATCCCCTTTTAGACGTAACCATTGTTCCCTTCTTGTCTTTCCCATTGTCTCCAGTTTCAGCCTATTGTTTCGTCCATAAGGAGTACTGTACACAGCCCCGGATCCTAGGATCCCTCCTCAGTATAAATAGAGGCTCGTAGCTACCTTGTACTGGCAAGTTGAGTCTCCTGTCAATCACAGCGACTTACTCCTCATCTATCTTCTGCTCTAAGGGGTGGCTACAGTGTTGCAGCACTGCAAGCGGGAACCCAGGCTACTTCTATTAGTCTTCTAAGACACTATAGAGTCTTAGCTATTGTCTTTTGTTGCTGTCAAACCCTTGGCGGTGACACTGAGACTCTCCCCCATCATTGTTAGATGCTTCTGCTTGGCGACTGGTCACACCATGAACAGTGGAGAGCTCAGCAGGATGAGACTCTACTGATCTCAGAGCCCTTGAGGCTTCCATGGCTCATAAAAG
>QLOT01000615.1:0-15574 GCA_003313875.1 Russula aff. compacta
AAAACGTATGTACATTGTTATCTCGTTTACGCGATCTCGGACATATCTCGGACTTCCGATTCCGTCATTCCGCTCCCTCTCCTTGTTTCACCTACGTTTCAGCGCCCCTTAGTACTGCTCCTACCCCCTAATAACTACTTGTTCTTCCCCCTATATAATTTAGATATAAAAACTTGTATTCGATAGCCCAACAATAACAAGCGTTTTTGTACCCCTTCTACAGCCCTAGCTTCACTACTTCAAAAAGCCTAAAGCAACTTCGATTTGCCTTTGCTCCCATTCGCGCTCACTGCTCTCGCCTCCCACCGTCTCGGTGTTCCGCCACATGATCAAGCTCATAATCAAACAGGTTATGGGCCCTGCTGTTGCCCAATAAATCAGAGTACGAACCCAAGTAAAACGTTCGAAATAACTTATGCCTTTTCCATCACACCGCACAACAAAACACCATGAGCGATAACCTAGGCCTTGTCAAGCTTGCCGTCGATGGGAGCAACTGGATCAACTTCAGGGATCGTCTGCTCATCGCAATCGCAATGAAGCAACTCACCCCATGCATTACTTCCGACACCATCCCCCCCTCATACACCAACACCAGCACAATCAACAGTCTCCAGCCTGCTGACCGCTGGGAGATCAACCAAGCCGTCACCAGACACTTGATAGTCTCAGTAATCCCGGACTCCGCCTTCTCGCTTGTGAAAAGTAACACCACTGTGAAGGGGCTATGGGACGATTTAAAGGCCCTTTACAAAGGGCGATCCCAGAACTTGATCATTGATCTGATGCAGACGCTTCAGCAAACAAAATGCGAGGAGAATGGAAACATCCTCACCCACTTTGACTCGCTCACGAATTTGCGTGAATGATTAGCCGCCATGGGATGAACTATTGCAGATGATGAGTTTGCCGCCATACTATTGAAATCCTTACCTCCCTCCTATGAAATTAGTGCAAGACACATTGCCATGTCTTCGGACTTGACTGGTATAGCCACCACGCCCAAGTCAGTAATACGCCTCATTAGCGACGAGTACGAAACCCGCTCGCGAAGCAAAGTCAAATCTGGCGCCGATGAAGCATTCAGCGCAGATGGCTGCAACAAAAACAAGAACAAGAATAAGGACAAGGACAAGAAGCAAATTGAATGCTTCAACTGTCACAAGATGGGCCACACGAAGGCCGAATGTTGGGCCAAGGGAGGAGGACGCGAGGGGCAATGGCCGAAAAAGAACGACCAGCCCAAGCGCAACCAAAATAGCGCTGCTTCTGCGGGAGCAGTGGATGACTTCGGATCTTGGGCCATAGAAATCCCAGACGAGTATGATGATCCCTTTGGCACAGACACGTACATGGGCGACGATGGATCATTGTGTGCCAGCGACACTACTGAAATAGTCAGCCTACAGAGCGGTGATGAAGACGCACCTATGTTCTTCGATCACAAGCTCGAAGACAAACCCAACACCTTTCAGATCATATCTCTCGACAATCTTGAGGACACCCAAGACCATGCTGATAGCCCAGCACCTGACGACATAATGATTTATGCAGCCATTGAAGCAGTTGATGACTGCAAATATGAAGAATCAGTCTACAAGGTAACAAGCGATGAACTCACTACAGGCGACCACCCCGAGTACGAGCTGTACGACTCAGGGGCATCAAGCCACATGTCCCCCTATCGCCACCGCTTCACCTCCTACCATCCTATCTCCCCTCGTCCTATTCATGCAGCCGACAAACACCAGTTCTTTGCCATTGGCAGAGGCGACATTAAGATTGATGTCCCAAATGGGGACCAGATGACACCCATCATCCTGAAAGACACCCTCCACGCACCCGATATTGGTCTCACCATCATTTCTATTAACCGTGTAGCCAGCACGGGCCACTCAGTTCTCTTTGAAGGAAATAGCTGTAAAATAAAGAATCCAAAGGGGAGTATTATTGGCAATATCCCTGCGAACGCCAATGGATTGTACAAGGTCGAACACGCATATTCGGCCATCACCGATACAGAGAGCGTTGATCTTCTCATGCTCCACCGGTGACTTGGACACATCTCCACCGACGCTATCCGCACCCTTGTCCGCCGCGGCATCATCACTGGTGTCCAGCTAATAGACTCCACCTCCCCTATCCTGTGCGATGCTTGTGAATACGCTAAGGCAATACGCAAACCAATCTCGAAGGAACGCTCAGCCCCACTGGCAACCACCTTCGGAGCTGAAATACACTCAGACGTCTGGGGCCCTTCGCCGCTTCTCAGTCTTGGAGGCAAGAAATACTACATCACATTCACAGACGACCACACACGCTGGACCCGCATTTACTTACTGAGGACCAAGGACGAAGCCTTAGGAGCCTACAAGGCATTCGTAGCCTGGGCCCGCACTCAGTTTGGGGCCACTATTAAACGTCTCCACTCAGATCGTGGGGGCGAGTACACCGGCAACAACTTTGAGAACTTCCTCCGGGAACAAGGCACGGAGCGACGCCTCACAACCCACGACACTCCCCAGCACAATGGAGTGGCCGAAGCATTGAACAGGTGACTTCTTGAATGTGTCCATGCCATGCTCCAGGAATCTTGGCTTCCCAAATCCCTGTGGGGCAAAGCGGCGCATCATGCCATTTGGCTCAAAAACCGCACCTCCACACGGGTCATCAGGGCCACCACTCCTTTTGAGCGGCTCTACGGAACTAAGCCGCACCTCTCTAGTATCCCTGAGTGGGGACAATCTGTCTGGGTGCATCGCGACTCAGGCAGCAAACTTGACATGCGCGCTGAGGAAGCGCACTGGGTCGGTTATGACCAGAACAGCACTCACGCACATAGAATATACTGGCCAACACGCAGAACAGTCACAGCGGAACGAAACATCAAGTTTAGCTCGCTGACAGTTACAATCGACGTTCCCGATTCAATCACACTCCAAACGCCGTCAGTACCTGCCTTGCCAGCAGCACCACCCATTCCCACTCTCCCACCACCTCCACCGCCTCCGGCAATGCCAACAGCACCCAACACACCTGAAGTAGAAACTGACGAACCATCTTCAGTGATCCCCGGCACCCTCCCTTCGCCGAAAGCAAAGGGAAAGACCAAATTAGTCTTATGAAAACAACCCATACCCATGCCCGAACCTACCCGCCGCTCCGCGAGAACCTCCAAACCCTCAGAAAAAGTAAAGAAGATCAAAGCTGGTGAAGCCACAAGCAGCACACGATTCAGAGGAACACATCCTGACTTCACCGGAGAATTTGGAGATGAGAGCGACGACCTCAACTTCTCCGAAGAGGTATACTGCACTGAACTTACACAATCCAACTTAACAGCGACAGAAGACACAACCAGCGATCCAAAATCCTTACTTGAAGCACAGAATCGCCCTGATTGGCCTAAATGGGAAGAAGCAATGGACCGCGAAATCCAAACACTGACCGACGCAAACACCTGGAGAATCGTGCCTAAACCACCAGGACGAAACGTCATCGGCAGCAAATGGGTCTTCCGTATCAAGCGCAACGCGGATGGCACATTGGAAAAGTATAAGGCCCGCCTTGTTGCGCGCGGATTTACTCAGATTCATGGTGTCGATTACTTTGACACTTACTCCCCTGTCGCCCATCTCTCCAGTATCAGAGCCATACTCGCCATGGCCGCCCGCAACGACTGGGAAATCAACTCATTCGACTTCAATGGAGCATACCTCAACGGAGAGCTCAATGAAGACGAAGACATCTACATGGAACCACCCCCGGGTTACTATGTAGAAGATGACGAAGAGGAAAATGACGAAGAAGACTACAACGAAGACAAAGAAGATGATTACGAGGAAGATGACGAGGCAGTCCTCAAACTGGATAAATCCATCTACGGACTAAAACAAGCTGGACGCCGATGGTACAAAGTACTATGCCGCGAACTCGCTGATATTGGTTTCGAAGTCAGCATGTACAACCCAGGCATCTTCCATGCCAAAGTTGGTGTCACCGCCAAGGGTTTGACAGCAACAATAGACTATAGCTAAGCCTCTGCTGTGACTTAGAAGACAGATAGAGATAGATGGGTTCCCGCTTGCTGCACCAGTATGCAGTAGCCACCCCTTAGAGTAGAGAGAAGAAAGGGAGTAAAGTCACTGTATTGACAGGAGACTCAACTTGCCGGTACAGGGTAACTACCGGTAGCTATTTATACTGGTAAGGGGATCCTAGGATCCTGAGGCTGTGTACAGTGCCAGAACAATAAGACAGAACTGGGAACAATGGGAGCGACAAGAAGGGAACAAGGGCTACGTCTAAAATGGGGATCAATAGGACAATAAGTGCCCTAGGGAGCATGTGATTCTTGAAGAACAATAAGAACCATATGTAGGAGCGTCCACAAGGGACGAAAGTGTAGCACATGATATAGTACAGTGCCTCAGGCGCACACACAACAAAACAATGCTGCAGACTCTGGGCCGGTTCCCCAACTTACATGAGCGCGAGCAGTTGAATGCTCACCCAAGGCCGGTTACAGTTGGAGACGAGCAGCTTATCCTCGCCGTACATGTCGACGACTGCATCCTCACTGGCAGCTCAGCCGACCTTATTAAACAGTGCAAAACTCTGCTTGACTCTTGCTGCCCGCTCACAGACCTAGGCCCCATTCACTGGATCTTAGGCATTGAAGTTACACGTGACCGCGACGCACACACCATCTCCCTATCCCAATCATCATACATCGACACCATCTTGCGCCGCTTTAACCTACAAGACGCCGAGGCATACGGGTCACCAATGACACCCGGTACCCTTCTCACCACTCCAGATGCAACGACTGACGCATCCGAAATGGACTATATATCCAAAGTTCCCTACCGCAAGGCCATCAGGAGCCTTATGTACGCATCCATAGGCACACACCCCGACATATCCTTCGCCGTGGCACTCCTTTCCCAATCCCTCAACGACCCGAACCACTTACACTGGGAGGCAACTAAGCGGATCTTCCGTTACCTCTCAGGAACTAAGCATTTCACGCTGACCTTCGGTAGCGAAAACCATGACCTGCTAGGTTACACTGATGCAGATGGCGCATCTCAACCCCATCGTAAAGCCATATCCGGCTACGCTTTCCTTCTCGATGGTGGCGCAATTTCCTGGGGCTCCCGCAAGCAAGAACTAGTCACGCTCTCGACCACAGAAGCTGAATATGTCGCTGCAACACATGCAGCAAAAGAAGCCATCTGGCTCCAACAACTCTTGCAGGAGCTATTCCCCGGAACCCACACCCCAGTAACACTCCATTGCGACAACCAGCCAGCTATCAAGCTGGCATCAGACGACAATTATCATGCCCGCACAAAGCACATAGATATTTGCTACCACTTCATTCGCGACGCCATCCAGAAACAATACATCACTCTCGCCTACTGCCCCACTGGTGAAATGACAGCGGACATCCTCACCAAACCCCTACCCAAATGGAAGGTCGCAGCACACGCAACATCCCTTGGTTTACGCTCCACTTGAGGGGGCGTGTTGAGCTTTTGAGCATCGGCAGCCAGATACATCCGCCGCCGTTCCCCTCGGGTCACCGCACCCCTAGAAGATATTTTTATCTTATCATACCATTCCATTCTTGCTTATTTACATTTTAGTTTGAGTATCAAGTGGAACGAAAACTCAAAAAAACATATGTACATTGTTATCTTGTTTACGCGATCTTGGACATATCTCAGACTTCTGATTCTGTCGTTCCGCTCCCTCTCCTTGTTTCACCTACGTTTCAGCGCCCCTTAGTACTGCTCCTACCCCCTAATAACTACTTGTTCTTCCCCCTATATAATTTAGATATAAAAACTTGTATTCGATAGCCCAACAATAACAAGCGTTTTTGTACCCCTTCTACAGCCCTAGCTTCACTACTTCAAAAAGCCTAAAGCAACTTCGATTTGCCTTTGCTCCCATTCATGCTTGCTGCTCTCGCCTCCCACCGTCTCGGTGTTCCGCCACGTGATCAAGCTCATAATCAAACAATAGGTGTATGGTTCAGGGCAGAAGGTTTGTGCCCTCCATCGCAGGGCCAAGGCGCTCAGGCGTGCTCAGGGCCAATAAGAGGTCTGCTGACATCTGTCCTTGGATCACACTCTCGTCAATACTACTCACACTTCCTCACCTCCTCCCATGGGCCATATCTTCTCTGTGACCATCTGCCCTTCGTTTGTTGGAAGCCTTTTCAGAATTGTACTAAATTCTGGGTCCCAACCCTCAAGGTATGCCTCAGCACTTGCTGTCTCTCATGAGTTTGTGACTCAAACATGATCCATGCAAAAACAGACCGCATACTCCATCCATCCACATCCTCGATGATGATTCGCTTCTCAGAATCGCTTTTCTCTGTCGACCAACTCTTTCTGAGAAAGACAATGACTATTCCTATCTTTTACAAATGAAAGAATGCTCCGACAGACGCTGGTGGTACAAACACATCCAGGTTTGCAGAGGATGGTGATACCTGATATTCGCATCCCCATCCCATCTGGGTCTCTGCCTTGTTTGCACACATGGCACGCCAGTGGCAGACATGCTGGCACATTCACCCCCTCTTCCACTCATCATCGATCACATTGACAAAGTTCGCGAATTCACTGCAGAGGACGAAGAAGGGATAATACTCGCACTACAGCACCGTGATCGTGTACGCCGCATCTGCCTTCGAATATCTATGTCAAAGCTGCAGAAGGTTCTCCTGGCCATAGACAACGAATTTCCGATGCTAGAGTATTTGGAAATCAGGCATTGGATTAAGCACAGTGTTCGCTTGGTCCTTCCCAAAACATTTCAAGCGTCACATCTCCGCCACCTCATGCTGTTCAATTTCGCCTTTTCAATACGATCTCCATTATTGACTCCTGCCGTTGGCCTTGTCACACTCTCCCTTAGATGGACCCACTCATCAGACTACTTCCATCCAAATGATTTACTCCAATGGCTGTCACTGATGCCTCAGATCGAGGTACTTGAGATCGGCTTTCACAAGGCTATTCCAAATCGTGAAGTTGAGATCCAGCTATTGGATACACCGACTATGACACACGCCACACTTCCTAACCTTCGCTGGTTTGTCTTTGAAGGTGTTAGCGCTTACTTGGAAGCGCTCCTTGCTTGGATGACCACCCCTTTTGTCACCACCAAGGGTTTGACAGCAACAAAAGACTGTAGCTAAGACTCTGTAGTGTCTTAGAAGACTAATAGAGACAACTGGGTTCCCGCTTGCAGTGCTGCAACACTGTAGCCACCCCTTAGTGCAGAATAGAAAGGGTAGAGTAAGTCACTGTGATTGACAGGAGACTCAACTTGCCGGTACAAGGTAGCTAAGAGTCTCTACTTATAGAGGAGGGGATCCTGGGATCCAAGAGAGGTGACAGTACTCGGTATAGTAAGGAGAAACTAGGACGCAAACTGGGAACAAGGGAACATTCAAAAAGAGAACAAGGACTGCATCTAAAAGGGGTTGACAGTGGGTCATGGGGACCCAGAGAAGCATGTGATCCTGAAGAACAATAAGGTCACACAGGAATGAGGGGCAGTCCAAAATATATGGTACAGTGCCTCAGGCGCACACAAGAACAAAACAGTCTAAACAGACTCCTGGCCGGTTCCACAACTTACAGGAGCGCAAGCAGTTGAATGCTTACCTGTCACCGGTCGACACCGTGACCTTTAGTGAGGGTTGAAGCAACAAGTCGAACGCTCGCAAGTCCCACTTGCGAGGAAAGGTAAACAAGCCACGAATCTCCCCTTGGGGTGACTAGGTCACAAACGCTGTATTCTCCTAGACGAGGAGGCGTACAGGATGGACAGGAGACTCGACTTAGAGAATCTCCAAGCCCAGCGCCTAATGCGCTTATGTACCCTCGGCCATAAGGGCCGGTAGTCCGAACTAATGGTACAGTAATGCGACAGTAATAAACGTACAGTAATCAGGAACAATATGAGAGAACAATCAGTAAGCGACTAGACTGCTCACAAAGCAGAAGTCTTAATCCAGCACACTGACTAAAGCGCTGACTGATGCTGAGTGATACTAAAGAGCTTCCAAAGCTCTTACTCATCGCCCATGACTAACCGTTAGTCATGCACAGTCATCCTGCTTACTCCAGGGCTCTGTCTTCGTCATCCTGCCTCTAAGGCATCCTAGAAGCCGTAGTCCATGTGGTATCGCGTGCGCCAGACCGTGACCACATAGCCGGTCCGCGCATGCCGAATCCTGTTCTGAACGACCATGATCCTCAACTTACCCTTGATCATGCCCTCAAAGGTCACGCCTGGCCTTATCCTTGGGTCCTAATCTTCACTCCTGATGTCCCCGCGGTTCACGTAGCCTAGTAGCTAGCTGCGCTGTGACATCACCCCCCTCTTAGATGGAAACCGCACCGCGGTTGAGAGCGTCCGCGAGGGACGCAGCGCGCTGCTCCAGGCTCTTGAGGTGGTCGCCCTGTTCCATGATTTCTTTGGCCACGATGTCGAGGGCAGAGAAGTGCACGCTGCCGCTATAGACTGCTTCGACGGGTCCACACTGAGTTGGGTAGAAGTGCGGGATTCCTTTGCGCACGACAATACACTCGCGGCCGTGCGCACAAATGCGCCAGGGGTCAAAGTCACTGTCGACGTTGTGGCGCCCATGGAATTCTTTGACGATCTGTTGTTGCAGATCGGAGCGACGTTGGCGGCGGTTGGAACAGTAGGGGTGACTGGTGGCAGTGGAGGTGAAGGGGCTCGCTGGCTTGAACTGAGGCATGACTTAGCTAAGGGGGTCCTAGAAACTTTGATGGAAGCGGCAGTAACGTTCATGGCAGAAATATGAGTGTTGGAGGGCGTGAGCGTGTGTGATGTGAGGCTTGCAACGATGGGAGAGGGGGCGTGTGAGGTCTTTGCTCGGACAGGAGCAGGGCTTGAAGTTGTGGAACTTGTGAGACGTATAGGGGGCTGAGCGAAGGAGGGACTGGAGGGAGAACTTCTCGGGGGGAGGCATGAGGACTTAACTGGTTGCTCTCCTTTTACGCTTCCTTTCATGCCTCCGTGGCAGGCTTCCTTCGTCTGGTGCGTAGATTGTTTTGTAGGGCATGCAGTATTGCCCATGCCCGTGAATTTGCTCGAGACTCCCCCAGACGCAACAGATGCCCCATGGGCAGATGTTCCTTGGATCCCAGTGGTGACCCACGCCGTCAACTCTGCGTTGCCAGAACTCGTCAATGAATGTAGGGGACGGCATAAGAACTTAGCAATGGCGGTGCGCATGCGCGTAGGTGGACGAGGTCAGGTGTCGGCGCTCCCCAACGGATGTTTTCAGTGGTACGCTTTTACCAGGGCGTCAGCAAAGACCTGGTCAGCAGGTTCCCACATGTCGTCAGCCGCTGAGTAACCCTTCCAGCGAATGAGATATTGGAGCTTCTTCTGCTGCCCGTGGAAGCGATGACTGATGACTTGCTCCACTTCATACTCCTCTTGGTCTTCAACTATTTCCGGTGGCGGCCGTTGATAGTTCTTCCCATGCTCCGAAGTTTCTTTGTAAGGCGTTAGTAGGGAGGCATGGAACACCGGGTGGATGGTCCACGCGGCAGGCAGTTCGAGTTTGTAGGCGACCGGGGAGATTTGTTTGAGGACTCTGAAGGGGCCATGACGCTTAGGAGCAAGTTTGGCCGATTGATATGGGAGCGTGAGGAATTTAGCTTCAAGCCAGACCTGTTCTCCTTCCGTGTACTGTGCAGGGGGTGTCGTCTGCGCTGTTTGGTTGAGGGCTTGCACTGCTGCGCTCCTGTGTTCTTTGAGGAGCGTCTGTCTGTCTTCCGCTGCTGCATTGTTTGTTTCTGGGGTGATGGCTTCTGCTGCCATCGGTGTGTATCCCAGTAACACATCGTGAGGACTCAGCTTCGTGGTGGCATTTGGCCACCTATTGTGCACAAAGGATGCGATGGGAAGCCATTCATCCCAATCGTCTTGCCGTGCTGTCATGTAAAGGCACAAGTACTGTTCTACCCACTGGTTCTTACGCTCCGAGAGTCCGTCTGTCTGTGGATGGAAAGCCGTGCTGATGTTTCGATCAATCTTTAGTTTGGTAGTGAGAGCAGTGGCAAAGTGTGATGTGAAGCGTGGGTCTCTGTCAGAGATCATTCTAGAGGGCACTCCGAACCAGGGGAAGATGTGTTGAAGGTATAACTTAGCTATACCTTCACCAGTAATCGTCGTATTGCAAGGGATAAACGTCGCTGCTCACGAGCATCCTTGATCAACTATCGTTAGTATCGCGTCTTTGCCGTTGGATGTGGGGAGTTGTGTGATCAGGTCCATGGCAACGGTATTGAAGGGTCGTTCGCTAGGGTCTCCTGGGATGCGGTAGAGTGGTGTTTTTGCCTTCGAGGTACGTATCTTATTTTGTTGGCATGCGGCGCATCCTTTGACGTAGTTTTCGATCCAGGCATTCATACCTGGCCACCAGTAGTGCCGGGAGATTAAGGCGATCGTATTGTCCCTTCCTGGGTGCCCTGCAGTTGGTGAGTCGTGATACTGAGCTAGAATATCACGTCTTAGCTGTGCATCTGTGGGTACTGCCCATTTATTGTCCTTGACATATCCTTCCAGTATCTTTCTTGTTCCTTTTGTGTTGCACCATTCCTCCATCTCACTGTGCGCCTTTTCCTGTGCTTCTATGACTTGACTTTGAATTCCTTGTGATGTGGCAATTGTGGTTTTGACGAATAGTTCGGAGGGAATGAGCGTAATTGCTTCATTGTCATGTTCCCCTTTGTCCACCCCTGGTGGTCTTGACAGCATGTCTGGCGCGGTGTGGATCTTGCCTGGGACATGCTTGAAGATGAGGTTAAAGTCTTGAAGGTCGGAGAACCATCGTGCAACACGTCTGTTGACCTTTCTGGGTGTCTTCCAATGTAATAGGTTAGCATGATCGGTGAGGATAGTGACAGGGGTTTCCATAGCTGCGAGGTGTGCCCTATACTTCATGAGTGGCATGTAAACCCCCAAGAACTCTCTCTCATAGATGTCGTAGTTGCGTTGGGTCGGTGTAAAAGTGGCAGAGTAGTACGCGACGGGGCAGAGCATTGGTTTTTGAGTGCGGGGATTGATTTCTCCCTCCTGCGAGAGTACAGCTCCCACGCCATATGCTGAGGCGTCTGTCGCAAGGAAGAAGGCTTTGGTGTAGTCAGGTTGTCGTAAGATAGGGCGGCTGCACATGAGCGTTTTGAGGTGTTCGAAGGCTTTCCGACACTCTTCTGTCCATTTGAAAGTTGCGCTCTTCTTTGTCAATTGTATGAGTGGGCGTGCGATGTTAGAGTAGTTTTGGATGAAGTATCTATAAAACCCGGTGAAACCTAGGAAAGCGTGCACGTCAGTGACGTTCTGTGGTGGTTGCCAATCTGCAACGCCCTTCAGCTTAGCTGGATCCATTTGTACTGTGCCGTTCTCCAGTACGACCCCTAGGAACTCGATCTTGCGTTGCTCGAAGGCACACTTCTCTGGCTTGAGGTATAAGTCGTGTCGTCGTAGTTTTTCTAATATGCGGTGGACGCATTCTTCGTGGAACTTTGGGTCGTCTCTGGTCGCAATTAGTATATCGTCCATATAGACAACCAGCCATCCTTCCGCCATCTCCTGGGCGAATATTGCGTTCATCATGGTTTGAAATGTTGCTGGAGAGTTCGTCAGTCCGAAGAACATTACAGTGGGTTCAAACAGCCCTTGGTTAGTGATGAACGCAGCTTTCCATTCGTCTCCTTGCTTGATGCGAACGTTGTTATATCCCCAGCGCACATCAAACTTCGTAAAGAGTTTTGCGCCTTGTACTTTCGCTATAAGTTCAGGGATGAGTGGCAGCAGGTAGCGGTTCTTGATAGTCCATTCATTGAGGCGTCTATAATCTTGTACGGGTCGTAACTTGCCGTCCTTCTTTTTGATGAAGAAGAAGGGTGCTGCATAAGGGCTCTTTGACGGGCGGATATACCCTTTTGCTTGTTGCTCTTTCACAAAGTCAAGGAGTGCTTTTTGTTCATCTTGTGTAAGTTGGTACACCTTCCCTGGTATTGTTGCGGGGGCATTGGGCTTCAGTTCGATCGCATGGTCCCAGATCCTTGTATCTGGGAAACGCTGCGCAGCTTCTTCGCTGAAAACATGGGAGTGACGCTTGTACTTATCTGGTACTTCTTTACTCCCTTTTTGCGATCCCACTTGCTCTGCCAGCTTTGACGCTAGTGTCTGCTTCTTGCTCATAGTAGGACTTTCCTCTGGTATTTGGACTTTCGCGATGTACAACGAGCCATTCGACGGCGCGTATGGGTGGCGTACCGCTCGTCTTCCTGCTGGGGTGGTATCGCACATGCCAATTTGCGTCTTCTCTTTGCCCAGCGCACGAAGGATAAGGGGTAGTTGTTCGGCGTCGATCCACCCTCGTGCCCAGTCGATGTTCGGCTGTGTTGCGGCAAACCAAGGATACCCTAGTATCATCTTTTGCTCGCCTAGATTGGTGTGGAAGAAACGTAACTTTGTCCTTTGCTGTCCTGTCTGCATTTCGAGGTCCGTGTAATGACTGATACTCCCATTCTTGTTAAGTGTGCCATCGACGTTGTATACTGGTCGTGGTTCTTTCAGTCGCTTGGCTGGGAGCTTCAGCTGTTGCGCATAATCCTCGTGGATGAAGTTCTCGGTCGCGCCCGAATCCAGGAGCGTGATAGCTTCGTCTCTTTTGTGTGAGAGGTGAATGAAGGTACGTAGCTGCATGGACTTTCAAATTGAAAGGTAGATGCCTTCTTTGTCACTCCTCTTCTTCCACGCAGACCGGATCATCACATCATATGGCTCCTGGTGCGCCTTGCACAAACGAGTAAGCACCACATCGCGGTCTTCGATTGCTAGGCCTTCCAACTGGTTACACAAGTCGTCGATCGATGGGGTTGTCCCTACACTCGCGCTCGACCCTCCTCCTTGGAGTTCCCGTGGCATCACAAGCGTAGATTTGCTTTCTTCCAAGGACGACGTGCACGTACTGTGGGCGTCATCGAACAGGTACCCTTCTTCCTCTTGAGGTTGCTCGAGCGATGCGGCCTTCTGGTCCTGCCATTGCTTGGCTTTCTTCTGACGTTTTCGCTCCTCTTTCGTAAGGATTCGAGGCTGAGCTTCATTCCTCGTTCGCGAGGGGACGAGTATTTCTTGGAGAACTCCTTTCGAGTTGGTCCGCGCTGCGCTGTTCTTTGCGCACAGTCTTTGAAGAATCTTGTTCATCCCTGTGATTCGGATGGCTCTGTCTTTGGCCGCTTTGTACGTCTGAAACCTTGTAGGCATCCTTGCTTTTACACTCGAGGCAAGTCCTTGGACGAAGCGCTCCACGCGCTCTACTCCCTTCAGGGGGTGTTTGCCAGCATCATAGGCTTTCTCGAAATCAACGATGTACTCATCAATGAAGGGCCATTTCATTTCTATCCGGGCATTGCTCTGCCATCGCCCTTTTGGCACAAATTGTTCGAAGAAGGCCTGTACAAAGGCTTCACCCACACGTGGGTCTTCACGGTCTTGTTTCTCTAGCCAGTCCAACTGCTGGTCAACCCACTCATCTACTGCTCCACCTCTGATGTAGGCAAGCGTAAGGGCAGCTCTTGAAACTGGAGAGGCCAATGTTGGTTCATCATCGTGAGCCATAAAGTATGCTGCACATTGATAGATGAAGTTCTCAGCTTCGGAGGGGCTCCCTTCAAATATTCTTGGCATTTTTACTGCCACTTCTTTCTCCGATGGAGGTTCAATTTTTTGCGTCTCTTGTAGCTGTTTCTGCTTCAATTCTTCGGCCTCTTGCTTGAGGACTTCCTGTCGCATGTATTGCAGTACCATAGGTGGTAGCATTGTGTCTTCCCAGTCTCTTGGGGAATCGTGGATGGATAAGAAGTCAAGTCTAATGTCACCGGTCGACACCGTGACCTTTAGTGAGGGTTGAAGCAACAAGTCGAACGCTCACAAGTCCCACTTGCGAGGAAAGGTAAACAAGCCACGAATCTCCCCTTGGGGTGACTAGGTCACAAACGCTGTATTCTCCTAGACGAGGAGGCGTACAGGATGGACAGGAGACTCGACTTAGAGAATCTCCAAGCCCAGCGCCTAATGCGCTTATGTACCCTCGGCCATAAGGGCCGGTAGTCCGAACTAATGGTACAGTAATGCGACAGTAATAAACGTACAGTAATCAGGAACAATATGAGAGAACAATCAGTAAGCGACTAGACTGCTCACAAAGCAGAAGTCTTAATCCAGCGCACTGACTAAAGCGCTGACTGATGCTGAGTGATACTAAAGAGCTTCCAAAGCTCTTACTCATCGCCCATGACTAACCGTTAGTCATGCACAGTCATCCTGCTTACTCCAGGGCTCTGTCTTCATCATCCTGCCTCTAAGGCATCCTAGAAGCCGTAGTCCATGCGGTATCGCGTGCGCCAGACCGTGACCGCATAGCCGGTCCACGCGTGCCGAATCCTGTTCTGAACGTCCATGATCCTCAACTTACCCTTAATCATGCCCTCAAAGGTCACACCTGGCCTTATCCTTGGGTCCTAATCTTCACTCCTGATGTCCCCGCGGTTCACGTAGCCTAGTAGCTAGCCGCACCGTGACATTACCCCAGGCCGGTTACACCTTTACTCGAGAAGCTTGGAATTAGTTTCTTCAACCAGCTCACTTTTTCCTTAACATACCTCCTTCAATTTATAAGTACAAGAGAAAATATGAGGTTCTGCAGAGCCAGGTTCTGGTTCTCTCTCCGGGCACTTTCAATGGAGGTATATACTGATCATGGGGCCAAGACATATACCTTAGGCATGAGAGTATTCTGCGCTCACCTTGATCAGCAGATGGTGTCTGCAGCACAAATCTATGACGCACTCAGGGCAGTGTTCTCTGTGGTGGAGCATATCGCTCTCGGTTATGACAGCAGGTTTCCATGATCGGAAGATTGGGAAAATGCAGCTGGCCTTACCCATTGGCGTGAACTTCTTAGGTCGTTTGGCAATGTGAAGACCCTTTGTGTGGTTGATAATGACCTCGTCACGCGGGTGTCTCGTTACTTACGATCAGAAGATGAAGAATCACCTATGATGTTGTTACCCAAGCTGAAGGAGCTCAAATATTCGCCAAGTGATGATGATGGCGACGTGTTCACCTCGTTTATCGATGCCTGCAAGAAGGCAGGCCATCCAGTAACCCTGACCCGTTATCGACGCCCCGTCCGGTGATAATCTTGAACGTTTCTGAGCACCAAGCGCCGAATCCAGTGGCTAGGCTTGAAATCACTACAATACTGGAGCATGGCTTCCATATGTGACTCACCAAGGAGTTTTATCTGGCGTTTGGACTACTCTCCACAGTTTTGCAAGCTCTAATTCCCACCATAACCACGGTCCTCTCATCCGTTTGCGATTCAGAAGGTGGCGATCTCAAATGCCGCACACATGGACGACGCAAGCATGGGTGTCTCCTAGCTTATGTTATGACATACCTTGTACCTTTCAATCCCATTTCCCTGCGATTT